>CAMOHE010047426.1:0-21150 GCA_946598075.1 Artocarpus hirsutus
TTTTTTTCCCTTAGTAAATAATTTAACCACTAGATGAATAATGAATTTACTAAAGATAAATTAATTATTTACTTTAAAATATTTTAAAACATGTTGATTAATTTTTAAAAAAGTTAAAAAAAACTTTCAAAAAAGTTTTAAAAAATGTTATTTATTATAAGGAGAATTAAAAAAATAGAAGATTTTTAAAATATTTTAAAATAAATATCAAATTTTAAAAATATTTATAATAAATAGCAGATTTATGAAGTAAATAATTTATTTATTATGTAAATAATAATTATTTATGTTGCAATCAAGGAGCACATAAATTATTTGTATCTTATAACTATTTACTGTATAAATAAAAATTATTTTACTATAAGTAAAAAAGTACATAAATTATTTAAACTATTAAACTACTATTTACTATACATATTTTTAAAACATGTGGTTTACTATTTTAAAAAGTGACATTTATTATAAATTTTTTTTATATATATGTCACAAAAATAAATCAATTTATTTATTATAAATTTTTTTTTTTACATATACGTGATAAAAATAAAACTTAAATTGATTTATGCCCCTAAATAATTACAAAAACTAATACATCACCTCATTATATTATATTTTATAATACCAAATATATCTTCAATCAAACAACAAAAATACGTCACCGACCAAAAAAACTTTCATAATTTAAAAAAGAAAACACAAAAAAAAAAAAATTATTGCCATTCTAATAATGGCGTCAATAGGTTCCCATGGTTCCGGTGCTGTGTCACGAGAGCCTTCCATCAGCCCGCATTCGGACCATCGCCACGTCACCGGCAATCAGTCCAACCGTAATCTTCCTCGTCAACGACATGTTGCCGTACACATACTTTCTCTCCCCTCCTCTTCTCTCTCCCAGCCCTAGCAACGAAGCTGCTCCTCGCAAGACTCCAGTGACCTCTGCCCTTTGTGACTCCTATGCAACCTCACGTGACTTCGGCGTTTGCCCCTCGCACAACTTCGGCAACTACGCCTGGAGTGACTCTTGCCACAGACGACGGTGAACTTGCGTAGCGTTTCCGTTGCGAGAACCTTCATGATTTCGGCCTCGCGATTTCATGGGCTGGAGAAGGAAATGAGAGAGAGGGAGAGAGAATGGGGAGGTTTTGTGGGTTGTAGAGGCCAAAGAGAAAGAAAGAGGGAGCAAGGGCATTTTGTTCTATATAATCGTATTTTTGCCATGCCAAATGACCCAAAAAAACAGAGAATTCTACGGTCGGTGGTCTATGTCAATCCACATCAACTTTGTGTGGCATCACTCGAAATAATTCCATCCTTCTTTATTTCGTAGTTTTCGAGGACTCGCTGAGAAGTCCTAAAGCCCATTAGCTTTATTAAGAGGACCAACATTGTTTTCTAAACCAGTTCAAATCGGTTATCAAATGTGCCACCTCTATGTGATCTTTGCCAGCACGGAGGCATTGGTGGCTGGAAATTTCAAAGGGACATTGGATATATCTCACAACAACTAAAGAGTATATTTAATGTAACAACTGAGACAAGATTAGAGGGAGTAAATTAGGCGGTACAACCCTTCTTTTTACTATAATTATTGTGTTTTATCATTTTTTTTATTTTACTTTATATCATTTCTTCTAACTAAATATGCCAAAATACCTTTAAATAACACATTTTTGTTTAATCCTAACCCGATATACTTGGAATCAATTAACGTTTTAATATTCATTAAAAGTAATATGTTTCAAATTTTTTTATACAAGCAGTAAAATTGAAAAACAATATATTTCTCAATTTGACTCGGAGGAGGTGTCCATTTAGGAATTGCCAACCCTTCGGCCTGCCAGCTTTGCGTGCATAGGTTTTTACTTTTTCTTCCTTTCTATTTTTTAAAGAAAAAATTACAATGCATGTCTAAATTATTGTTATGAAATTAAAATCTAACACAATATTCAAAATATCTTAACAATGTCCTTAATGATATAGTAAGTATCTTAATGATATTACATATTGTACTACATAATTACATATAAACAATTTTAATGATATCATTATGAGACATTTGTAGAATTGTTACAAATTAGAGTTATATTTCAATTCAATAAACGTAATTGGGTCAATTGTCTCATTAACCCTTTTTTAAATATTCAATGCAATTCAGACAGGCCCAGCTGGGCCCTAGGGCCTAGTTCCACTAGGCTTCGAAGTTGGGCTAGTGTGTTTTGTTTTCGGGTTAATGAGACAATTGGCCTAATTACTTTTAGGGTTAATGAGACAGTTAGCCCAATTACATTTATTGAATTAAAATATGATTCTAATTTGTAAAAATTATACAAATGTCTCATAATGATATCATTAAAATTATTTATATGTAATTATATAGTATAAAATATAATATCATTAAGATAATTACTATATCATTAAGGACATTTTTAAGATATTTTGAATATTGTGTTATATTTTAATTTCATAACAATAATTTAAACACGTATTGTACTTTTTTCTTACTTTTATTGAATTAAAATATGACTTTAATTTATAAAAATTTTATAAATGTCTCATAATAATATCATTAAAATTATTTAGATATAATTATATAGTACAATATGTAATATCATTAAAATAATTACTATATCATTAAGGACATTTTAAAGATATTTTAAATATTGTGTTAGATTTTAATTTCATAACAATAATTTATACACGTATTATAATTTTTTCTTTATTTTCTTGTTCTCCTTTAATGTGTGTTGGGCCGGTCTGACCTATTTTCTTCTTTTAACCGTCATTGCCCAAATTGACACCTCTGTACATACTATTTCTATGAAATGTTACAAGTTATTCATCAATTTTAATGCCAAGACGTGAACAAACAGAAAATCAAAATTTATAAAAGTAGTTTGTCAAAAAAAAAAGAAAAAAAGAGAGAGAGAATCAAAGTGTTGCAATGCTCGATGTGAGAGAAAACATTATTGAAAACTAAATTTGAACTGCAAACCATGATTTGAACCGAGGCTCCCAATAGCTTTTAAATATGTACCATTTATCCCTGTTTATTAGGCCGGAAAGATTTGTCAACGCGTTAGTGAATCGCGTTCACAACAAGTTAGGTGCTCTTAAAGTCTCCCTTGTTCTAGCAGAGTATGCTTATGCAAGCAGAGGCTTGTCTTTGTTAAATTATCAAGTACTAGAAAAAATATTAGTTTTGGTGTGAATATTGATAGATGCACGAATATCATGTGCATTTGTTGTATTTTGTAAATCTTTCAACATCAACTGACCATTTCTATCTCTCTCTTTTGGTCGTAATTTCCATCCCTTTCTCTCTTTTTTCAGTTTGTTTTTTCCCCCCTCAAATGTTCATTATGCATTGCTAGTAAAGAAAAAGGGTTAATAATAGTGTTTGGTATTAGTTGGTTTTAACTAACTTTTCAATTAAAAAAAATTTAAAACTCTCATATATTATAATAAAAAAATTATTATAATATAAAATTTTTATATATTATATTACAGTATTTATAATTCTAACTAATAATTTTAATCTACATACTATACACTTTAGAAGATGACTGGTCGTAATTTCTATCCGTTTCTTTCTTTCTTCCCCTTTTTGTTTTTGCCAAGTGTACGTATGAAAATGAAAGAAAATGTTCAAGATGTTAGCGGTCTAGTAAAAGCACCTTTCTTTTGAACAAGAAGTGGAGAATCATATAAGAGTCAAATTCAATGTATTTCCCTTGCCCCAAAAAAAAAATAAATAAATAAATAAATAATATATATATATATATATATATATATATATATATATATATTTACGTGCCTGTACAGCGATTGCAGAAACATTAATCAACAAAGTTATTGGAAAGTATAAAAACAAATTGGGCACGTACTATGTGGGTTGTCAACTCTTTCAACCAAAAAAAAACACACGTGTTATATATATAGAAAATAATAGCATGACACATTTTATATAAAAATAAAAAATTCTTAACTATTTTTTTCCCCCTTAAACGGACAATACTATGGCTTTAATCTATGGGACTGGCTATCATTGAAAATAAACATACGTGAAACAATTAATTTAATTCACCAAAAAAGTCCTCAAAACCTGCCGACTTGATACCATTCTGATTGTGGATAGAGCCGCCCAACAACACTTCAATGGTTGGAAATATGTTGAGGACAAAATTACAAAATAAGAAAAATCTCATTACGTAGTGGAACAACTTTCAGTTTCTTACAACATAAAAATCTAAGCATTATGGGTTTTTTAAAGTGGAGTAATCTTTCATTTGGCAATTTTTTTAACTGAAAAAGATACCTATCGTGGGTATCTGTTTTCAGTTGATAAATATGTATAAATTTTTTTTTTGATTAAATCTAATGTTTTTAAAAGGTGAGTATTTTTTTTAATTTTTTTAAACAAAATTCCTACGCCGTTTTAATCTTCATCAATAAAGTTTTAAATATAGTCAAGAGTATTTAGAAACTAAATTTTAACTATTAAAGTATAAATTTTTTATATACTATAATATTAAAAAATATATACTATAATATAAAATTTTTATATATAATAATTTTTTAATTCCAACTCAACCTTTTTATTATATTGTTAAACATATTACAAGTTTATTCTTGTTTGTAAATCTAAATATTAAAAGACAAATACATATCAATACATTATTTTCTCCCTACGTATTATATAAAATCCAAAAAAATAAAAAATAAAAACCCATAAAAGGTGTAATGCCCAATTTAATCTGCAAGTACATTACAGCTAAGCAGATAAGCAAAGGCATGTAACGACAGAAGGCAATCATAAACACCAAAATAACACGCCTAACCTCGTAAAATAGGACCACTTCCTATTTCGTCAATTTCGAGAACCACCCAAGATACGCCACGAGTTACTCGAATAAATGCACCATTAGTACTACGCATATCATATTTTCCTTTTTTTTTAATTTCTTTTTGAATGTCTTAATTTTATAAAATTCTTCTTGTGTTTTGTGTTTTCTTGTGATTTTTCATTTTTGTAGTAAATATAAAAAATTATCCTATCACAAAAGTCTGGTTTTGGGTCGTAATATTTCCTTTTTATATTTATATTTTAAGTTAATCCAAACAATAATAATTTAATTTTTAATCTCATTAAATTTATATATTTTGATTAAATTTAATATATAAATTTATACATTTTTTCAATCAATCTTCAATTTTGACTTAAAAATTACTCAAAGTGCCCTTAAACTAAAAAATAAGATAACTTAAAAACTTAAAAAGCTGTATACTAAGTTTTTTGCCTTTAAAAGTGCTTAAAATATCTTCAAAAATATGTGTTTTGTATGTCTTTATTTTTGTTCTCTTTTTTTGTTTGATAGTTTTAATTTTTTTCTTTTATTTAAGGATAATTTAGTCATTTTAAATGTCAAAATTAACTATTAACTGATGTAAGGTATATATTTATATATTAAATTTAATATAAAAATATACATTCGATGAGATCAAAAACCGAATGTATAGTTTTTGAATTAACCTATAACATACAGTATAAAAAGATAAATATCCCTTGATCAAATTTTACGTTAAAAGACTTGTTACATGTATTATAATAGATATAAATAATCATTTATTTTTCTCAGTTTAGGTAAATAATTTAAACTCTTCACTTAATAATAAAGTCATCTGTAAGTTTACTATCGGACTATAACGGGTTATGTGTGTTACATACACGTACGCTTATACTTTTGAAGATTATTATAGGTCTCATTTTCAAAATTTCTTTACAATTTTTTATGACGTATGAAAATATTCATCAATGGACATATTTAGCTTCGATTGAACTAGCTTCAAATATATAGTATGATGCCCTTAAAAAAACATATATGACATAATGTGAACATTGGAATTTTTTGATGTTGCCGTTTTTGGATTTCAAACTCCTGGTCATGAGTAATTTATAACATACATAACATTCCTAAAGAATATCAAACACCCTTTTGATAAATTCAAAATAACATGTTTGGTACATCAGTTAAATTAGATCAAACTGTCCAAAAAAACCCTCTATAGTTATAATATAAAGAAAAAAAAAACAATTATATTATAAAATTCTCATATATTATATGCTAAAAAGAATATCTTTATAAGCACTATTACTTAAGCTTATGTGGTTAAACCTAATTATTCATAAAATAATAGATTTCAGATTAAAAAATACACAATAAACTAAATTAGGTATTTTTATTTTGTAAATAGTAAGATTTTTAACCTATAAAAATAAAGAATTTTCATTTCTATGTCCATGAAAGCAAAGAAGATTATAAAAAACTGCTATATTTTCAAAAACAACAATTAAATCATAGAAGGACATTTGCAGTTGGCAGGATGGATACGGATGGGTTAGCTAACGAGGAATAGGCTGGACCCTTTCTCAATTAGAGCTCTCCAGCCTGTCGGCTCAGATATTTACGAATTTCCTTTTCCCTTTTTTTAATTATTAAAACTTAAATATGATTTGTTTGTTTTTAATTATTGCTTAAAAAAATAAAAAAATTAAAAAATTTTTCTGTTCCCATTTTTGTCCCTTTTCGTCGTTTCTTCGTTCTCTTTCTCTCTTCTCTCTCTCGTTCTTTATTATTTCCTTTCATCCCCCAAATTCTTCTTCCTTCTCTCTTAAGGTTCTTCCCTTCTTCTTATCATCGATTTCTTAGCTTCACAGATCTCTGAATCATCTTCTTTATCAGGTAAATCTCCGTTTTTTCTTCTCGTTTATCCGTTTGGTTGATAAGAAAGTGAAGGAAAAACGATAATTTTTTTTCTAGTTTTTCTGTTTGGCCGTTGAGAAAGTGAAGGAAAATGATAAAATTGTTTGTTTAGATATCTTATAATCGGTAAATTTGTGCAGATCCGTCGTGAGAAGATAAAAAATTGTCTGAATTTTGATTTTCGTGGAAGAAAGCTTTGATTTACACCTAGATCAACGTTGAGATCGAGATCGAGATCGGAGATTTTGGATATGGCGGAAGAGCACAGATGCCAGCCTCCGCCGGAGGGACACCGCCTCTGCGCGAACAACTGCGGGTTCTCAGGCAGTCCGGCGACCATGAATCTCTGCTCCAAGTGCTACGGAGATTTCTGCCTCAAGGAGCAACAGCAGGCCTCGATTAAATCCACCGTCGAGAACTCTGTCTGCGCCTCCGCTTCCGCCGCCACCGCCGCCGCCGCCGCCGCTTCTTCGTCGTCTTCGTCTCTTTCTCTCTCCTCTCCTCCTCCTCCGCCGAATCCGACGGCCCTGAGCGTTCCGGAGGCGGTCGCGACGCCGAGCCCTCAGGACGGCGTTGTATCGCAGCCGAGTCGGTGCCTGGTCTGCCGGAAACGGGTCGGATTGACGGGGTTCAAGTGCAGATGTGGGACCACGTTCTGTGGGGCCCACAGGTACCCGGAGAAGCACGGGTGCACGTTCGATTTCAAGAAGATGGGTAGGGAGGAGATCGCGAGGGCCAATCCTGTGGTCAAAGCCCAGAAGCTCGACAAGATTTGACTTTTGATCCGGATCGTTGATCAAGTTTCCAGTTCTAATAATTCGACTGGCTGGACGGTGATGATCACGAGTGGTTCATGTTAGATGGTGGAAGATGATATATAGGGTTGTGTCTCTCTTTTTTTTTCCTCTGTCTTCTCTTATTTTCCTTAATATTATTATTAATTTTTCTTTTTGGGAATAAGGATGTTTGTCACGTGAGCTTTTGCTTCGTTTTTTTTTTTTGTACAAAATTGGAAAAAGAAATGTGTTCGGGGATTGAAATTTCCAGTCCAATTCCGTGTAGATTCCTCCATCTTTGATTGTACGCCCGTGTTTGAATCTTTTTAATCATTTGGACGATCCATCGTGATGAGTCGCCTCTTTCATTCTCTCTCTCTTAATTAATTGCAAAATTTTTCCCTTTATCATTGCCATTTTTAAAACGTAAATTCACACTCGAAAAATGGGATAATAAAAAAAAACTTGTCACGTAAATAATAATTGATGCTGATTACTTGTCTTCAAAAAAAAAAAAAAAATACTTTTCTGTCACAACAAAAAGAGTATTTGGAAGGTTCCATCAACGACTGAATAAGTGTAAAATTCTAGTTTGTTTGAAATATCTGTTTGAGTGTCAAGAATTTAACTTTTTAAAGTTTTACTCTTTATTTAGATATTTTTGTTACTATAAAAAGTAATTTTTTTATATTTGTAAAAAAAATTATTTTTTCATTTGAAAGATTTTTTTTTCATTATTTTTTTAGTGAGAAAAAAAATAAATTAAGATTTATATTGTATATTATTTTAGACTATTAACATTAAAATTTTATTAGATTTGTTAATAAATTAAAAATTATTTTCATTATTTTTTTAAATATAAATTTTAATTTTATTTCATACTTAGATTAAAACATAAATATACATTCAAACGTTAATTCAGATAATAACTTAAATTATTAATTTAAATTATATTAATTTAAATTAAATTATTAATTTAAATTTATTTATTAAACAGACTCTCTTGTATAACATATTATTATACTATTTAAGTTTTAATTTAAAGTTATAAAATGGTTGCGAAACACAATAAAAAAAAATATTCTTCCTCCGTTCCTCGGTAAGGTCAACATTGGCAAATGTTGTTCTGCTCCTTGGCTGCCGCCCTAACGACATCATAAAGTTCCCCACTGCAAATGCGTGCGGCTCACTCCACGTACCACGCACATCGATAACCAACCAGACCCCCGCACCCCGAGTCAAAATCTTTTCTGTTCCCATTGTGTGATTGCATCAATCGCTCTGGTTTGACAAAAAGCCTTATTTAAGAAATAAATTAAAACATTAAATTTTAATTTATAATAATATAAAATTTTTATACCTTAAAATAATTTATTATAATGTAAAATTTTTAAACAATATTTAAGTTTTAATTTACTTTTTAAACTAATAAGATGTTTGACGGAATGATTAAAACTGTTGGTTAGAACTTTTTTTTACTGTAACATATAAAAACTTTATACTATATTTATTTTTTTATTATTATTTTAACATATAAGAATTTTACATTATTTATAAAAAAGAATGTGATTTAGACCACTAATATCAAACGTCCTTTAATGAAAATATTCAGATTAGCTTCAAGTGCGTGCGTGTGTGTTTTTTAAAATTATTATTAACAGGATCACTAAATGCAGAAAAGTGAACGGTAATCCCCGGACATAAGCGATCCAGGATAAAAATCAATCCGGGCAAAGAGGTTCCCAAATTTTAAGGTCATATCATGATATAGTTTCCAAAAGATTTTTTTTCCCTTTCTTTTTTGGGTGGAATGAAGAGGCTCAAAGAATATATATTTGAACTTTCATTATTTTGGATGACTAGAAGAATTAATACAATCCATAAGGCAAACCTATATTTTGTCAAAAGCTAATGATTATGAATGTGCTAATCTCACAAACAGAATCTAAATCATGTTCCTAGATCAATAAATTGGAACAACAAACATAAAACAAAAAGGTCATGTTCTGTTGTAGAATCTGGCAACCCAGGGAGCTAATTCAGTGTTATGAGGTGTTCTAGGATTCACAGAATAATAGTCAGACCAATAACATGGTGAAATTCTCTCAGAAAACTTGCCCTCAGAATAGATACAAAATGGCAGCCAATTTTCACCCCCATTCATTCTCCTCTTCCTTTCTCTTGGATAAGCCAATGGTGCCTGTACATACCTGCATTTACGCGTTTGAATGAGCGAGCTAAAAACTAAGGTGGTGTTTGAAAGGTGATAAGAACTGTTGGTTAGAACCATTTCTATTCTAACATGTGAGAGCTTTACACTGTAACAATTTTTTTTATTGTTACTAAGGGAACACATTTTTTTTTTGACTTGTCAAACAAGAAACTCATTCTCAGAGTAGTCATTTTTACGAAGATTCTAAAGTGATAAATTCTGTACATGGCATAAGAAAAATTTGTCACATAGTAAATACTACAAAATACAATGCAATACAATGTATTAAAATGTGTCATTACTCTACTGATTTCTCCATTCACCAAGCTCTAACTCCCACTCTAGCGGTGTGACCTCCTCGTTTTTTATTGTTGGCAGTTTCTATGAGGTCAAAAAATCTAGCTCGTTATGAAAGATGCTGGTAAAATGAAGTTTTTCACAACTAGTTGATCTGGTCCCAACGATTCTGATTTTAATTCTAAATCAACATACAATAGAAGTAGTTTCTAGCAACGTTTCTATGATGTGAATTTTCTAAATTAGTTTTCTCATTGTGCATGAATATTCAGAAAAACAAAAGAGAAAGGACCTTAACATTTCTTCAAATATAGTTATTCATGTTTTTATATGTTTTGCATGTGCATGTTAGAGTTGAATATGGACAAGAGGGCAAGAAAAAAAGTTGAATTATGGTGGAGTAACGAAAACCAATATATTTCTCCATATTTCCTGAAGCGAAACACTTGATTACAAGCAAATTGTATTAATTGAAGTAATTATCCAATCATTGTTAAATACAATACTTCTTTTCACAGAAATTTATAAAGTTTTAAGCAAAACTTTAAATCCATTAATACATCAATGAATGTTGTGGTGCAATATACCTGATGCCATCGATCACTGCATCCCAGCAAAAGTGTGTATGACCAAACACGTGACATGCAGATTCACCACCTTCAGTCCCATGGATGGACCTTATGCGACGCTCAAGACAATCGGATCCAATAATTTTTGGGAGCTTTGGATAGAAAAGCATCCTTTTCTCTGGGCACAACTCTTGCCTAAAGACATAATATCCTAGATATTGTTAGCTTTCCACTTCCAAAACAGACGAGGAATAGAATCTGCTTAAGAAACAACATGGTTTAAACTTTGTTTAGTTTCTTCCCATGTCTTTGACATCAAGAAATTAATGAGAGAGCACACAATAATCACTTGAAAGCAGGAAGGAAACGAGATATAGCTTTCGGTTCAAAACAAAAGTTAAAATGCTAGCATTAGAATTATAATTGCACAACTACCTATAACACGTCAATGCAGAAGCCACAACAACAAGAACTATAGAACAGAAGTATGATCATCCACTAAACATCACATGACAGTAATCACCACGGCCACAACTGCAACCAGTTCAAAGTATAAAATGACCACCTCTAAAGTTCCATCTCCTACATGAATATCACAACGATAAACGACCAATATCAAAACCCCACTAAATATTACCAAAGGTGCAACATGAGAAACTCTGGCATGAAGCGACCAAGTCACACCGTACATTGCACATATATTTCACTCTTGAACAATCAGAGGTTAAATGAACATCATCCAGAAGATAAAATAGATATAATCATCCTATAACCACAATGTGAAAAAAAAGAGCTTAATTTCTTCCCTCCCCATAAAAAGTTATTTACAAAGTGACCTGATATACAAATTTTTGCTCCACTTGTATAAAATAAGATAAAGTTAACGTTTCTCTACCATTATAACTGGCAAGTAAAATATAGAAATTCCTAAGCAACATTTCTAATTAAGAAGATATGACAGAATTGGCTTAACACTACACAATAACAAACCTGGGAACAAAGTGAGAAAATGTAACTATTTGACGGCAGGTCCTCCGAACGTCATTGACAACATTTTGATTCCTTTCATTCATTGCATCAAAGTACAGTGCAAGGGAGGTATCTCCACGTGACAGCTCCCCAGGCCACTTGCATGCATGAAAGTCCTTACATGCCTGTAGATAAATTAGTAGAACCATTTGTTATGATCTTAATTACATCCAAAAAAATTTTTCTTTCCACAAAATAGAAACCCAAAAGTAACTGAAAACTGGCAAGTAAATGATCTATAAAAAGGGCAAACATGAGAGTGAAGTGGGAACAAAAACCTATAGAACTCCCTCCCCCGACACGCCACATCACTGTGGCCTCCTCCATTCTCAGTAGGGAATGGGAACGGGTAAGAGGCATGTGGGATTGACATGAGGGGGTAGGGACCTGAAGAAAAATAAATTGACTAGAGAGAAGAAAATTGGAGAAGAAACTTGTAGTTATGACCATCTAGAAAGCTGAGGGTCACAATATGTCGAAAAAACTTCTTGAAACACTACGAGTTCATTGCAGAGCACTATTTTGTAAGAGCTAATCAAAATCCCAATTTGAAAATTTAGACATTTTATTCCCCAGTATGAAGGGCATCATAAAACTTTTATTAAAGCTAAGTGTAGTAGGCTCATTTAATAGTGTCATGGACAATAAAACCTGTACTAGGAGAAACGAAAGTAAATCACCATCTCCAAAGAAGGTATGTGAACGCTAGTAATATCCTTCTCCTTATCAAAACTCTGCAAAAGCCAATCAGGACAATGGAAGAGCCATTTTTTTTTTTGGCTGGAATTGAAAACAAGAAACTGAATGGTGTAAAACATCAAAACAACATGATTAAACAATCACCTCATGATACCAAGAAAATAAAGGAATGATACCCAAGTCCTCTACAACTGTAGGATTGATCTCAACTCCAAGAGTTCTACACGCTTCGAGCAATCTATTTAGCTTCTCAAGAGAATCAAGCTGAAAGCCACAAATCACACTCTGTTCAAATACTGATTAATATGAGCAAGAAGCAATGAAGACAAATCCCATAGAAAAGGGCAAAAAAAAAAAAACAATGAAAAAAATGATAAAATGGAAAAGGGATTTAACGCAAAGCTTCAAAAGAAAACAAACTCTCAAACACCATTCAGCCATATCATTACTAAGTATTGTAAACAAAAGTAAATTTCAGAAAAAGCGAAGACATGTATTAGTCAAAATTAGACTAAAGGGGAGAAGTACAACAAAATCCAGGACTTATGAAAATCAAACAGCTTGATGAGACCTCGATATGACCTCATTACTTATCACATTTAAATCAGCCAAGAATGTAAAACTTCGACCAATTAGAGGGCATTTGAAAACATAGTTCGAACTAAAGATTTTGAATTGAAAACACTGTAGCAGCTCAAATTTTGTGAAAGAAAACAGTATAGCAAAACTGGCTTGAACCAACACTTTTTTGTTCGAACCGGTGTTATCAAACTCAATCCTAGACTCTTTAATTGATAGCATATACATGAAACAAGCTAAGTTATCATTTTTTTTAATAAAAATTAAAGTAACTATTACAAAGTAAAAACGAAAGCCCTTACATAATCTTCCCCGTCCCGACGGCACCACAAATCATGGTTCCCAGGCACGTAGAAAACATGTTCAAATCTATCCTTCAACATAGACATAGTCAAGATGAAGTTATTGTACGTTTCAGCCACATCACCAGCTACAAGAAGCACATCATTTTTGTATCTAACAGTCGATAAACACTTGACCCATTTCATGTTTTCAGCATACTCTGTGCAAGTCTGACACCACAAAAACACGTACACCAACAACATCATCTCCCAGAGAAGAAGCTGATACTAGAGGTCTACTAATGCAAACAGTCCTTGTTTGTCTCTTATGTTTTCTTCTCGATGAAATGTGCTTGGAAAAATAGCTTGAAGGACGTGTTTGTTGTGACAAGCTCAGGCATGAAGGTATAAACCCCACCACCATGTGTAAGATAGAGGTATGATTAATCTACAACAAAACAGTTAAAAATAGTTACACAATTGGTTTCTTATCAAGAAAACACAAGTAAGAAAAAGAAAATACACACACACACACATATACCCGGTTGAGAAAAAATGACATAAACCCAAGACCCATCTTAATATGCATGAATATGGGCTATGGGCATATTGACTTCTAATAACAAATTTGCTGAATTTAATGCCTCTTCTTTGAAGAAATTCAAATGGGCACTCTGAATTTGTTGAATTCCTGGAATTGATGAGAAAATAACATAAATTCAAGACCCTTCTCCATATGCATGAATACGGGCAATGGGCATAATTTGACTTTCAACAACAAATTTGCTGGATTTAATGCCACTTCTTTTTAAGAAGTTCAGATGGGCATTACGAAATTAGTGTATCAGAATAGAATTTTAATTTCTTTGCTAATTAGGACTTTTCCATCTTGCCCAATACCAATCAACAATTAAAACGACAGAGAAAGAAACAGGGGAGACAAAAAAGAAGCTAAAATTAAAAAATGTTGAATTGAGAGAGAAAATTTGAAATGAAGAAATGAGTAGCTGACCGTGTTTTTAGCAATTTGGAGAAGAAAAACAAGCCTTGGCGAAACAGCAGGGACTACCACGACAGAAGAATGCAGGTGTTCGTGGTGTTGTTGTTGCCGCCAGTAATAATAATGCTTCAGCGTTTTGGCCCCTCAATCCTATTTTTACGTGAGAAAACGACATGCAGTTTGTTGGTTAAAATTCGTTTAAGTGAAATAACATGTTATTTTGTGTATAATTCTTGGGCAGATTTTTGTAACTTTTAAAATAAATAATAGGTTTTGAAAATAATCATAATAAATACCAGTAAAAAAACTTAACAGTAAAATATATATATATTTTACTCGTAATAAATATATAACTAAAACTATTTACTATATATAATTTTTAAAACTTGCTACTTATTTTAAAAATTTTTAAAAAGTTCTATTTCCTATAATTTTTTTGATTTCTCTTACGGGTTCTATTTGTTAATTGGCTCGAAATGTCTCCTTGAAATTTTTTTAACTAAAATACATGGTTTGAAGAATGAGTACAAAATATTGAAAACAAGAGATTAGAGGCTCTTATTTGGCTTAAACTGTCAAATTAAACTAGGATTTACTTTTCTTTCCCAAACATTGATTCATAAAAACTTTTGATTTGAACCACCTAAATTATTAACCAAATGACCCCTAAATATAAAAAGTGGTCCTTTTGATTTGAACCACCTAAATTATTAACCAAATGACCCCTAAATATAAAAAGTGGTATGGACCATCGAGTGTAGCAATTTATCATATTAGTTGCCCATGTGTTACGATCATTTTACTGGCATATGTTAAGAATTAGGAACGTTGTTTTATATTACCAAGAGTAAATAAAAACACAAAAAGGAAAAATGAGTAATAATAAATACACAAGTTTATACTTGTTCATCCTCGTTGTGAGAGTTAAGCTTATTTTTAACTATCGTAAAAAATTATTACAAAAAAAGAAGTTTATAAGAGAAATTATACACTACTTTAACTCTATGTGTTTTTTACTAATCTTTGTAAACCTCGAACCAACACCCTCTTTATAAATAGAAAAAATAGAGCAACTAAATTTTATAAGTATGAAGTCCCCAATTTATCCATAATGAATTTTAGGTAGGGCAATTATTGGGTAAGACAAAAATTAGACTCCACTATAACTTTTTAATCGTCATTCTTACCATGTTGTACTTAAGATTACTCTTGAGTGGCAACGTCTTCTAGAGCAAGAGTAGATGCCGAGCATTTATGACGTTAATAGGAGCCATTTTGGCACAATTCCATATAACTTTTATGTCCGTGTGATTTTCATTTAATGTAGCCTTTTTGCTTTTATTTTCAAAAACTAGAAGAAAAAAACAAAAGTCAATAATACGTAAAAAAATAACTTTTTTTAATTTACGAACCTTTGAACATATTTGGTCTAACAAACTAAAATCTCTTTTTGATATGCAAAATACATGTAAATACAAAAATATCGATGTAATTTTTAGCTTGTAATTTATAAAAGAGATAAAAGATGTTAGAAAAAAAAAGATTCACGACCTTTTTTTCATAAGCGCCAAAGGATTAATTTATTCTAAAGAAGTTCATAAAAACAGTTCTTGGTTTGTCCTAAAAAAAGTTCATAAAAACCGAAAAGTCTATTGCGTGCGTTCATCTGAACATATTTAAAATTGTTTTTTGAACTAAATAAGTAAAAAAAATCTATAAGCCATTCCAAACAAGTGGGAAGTTGGTGTATTATCGTAGTATTAACCAATGAAGTCGAATCCTAAGCCAAAGAAGATGCATACTTTTTGATCCATCTAGGTTTAATACCCAAACAAACAAAATTCATTGTGCGAGTAAGTTAGCTCTAACCCCTTTTTTTTTTTTTCCAATTATTTGATTTTTCATTTTTATGTTCATATTTCTCAAGATTTTTATGTTTTTTCCCCCAACAAAATGTTGTTCATTTAATATAGCAAAATAGTCATTTATGTTTTATAAAAAGGGCTCAATGTTCGTGAATGATATTTTCTTAAATAACAAGGTACACTAATGGGATTTCTTGAACATAATACGACACCTTAACGTTGCTTAAATTCCGTTAACTATTTATGCCATCTATTAATTTGTAGTTTTATTTGAAAATCGATTCGTCGTTATACCTTTGTTGTGTAATGTTTGTTTTCTGTCGTTTGCTCATATGTGCAAGTTCATGTCGTTTTACTTTATTCTTCTATTTCGTTTAGGTTGCTAAACATCTCTTGTCTTTTATAAAATAACAAATGGATTCAAACACGGTCTAATTTAAACACTACATAGTTTCTTTATCAAACTATGGAACTCTTATAGAGGAAAACTACATGTCGTTTACGTCTGATGTTTCTGGCTGTTGCTGTTGCATTTTTTTTTTTTTTTTTGAGATAAATTTGGCTGCCGTTAAACAAACCAGAGCATATTCTTTTCATATCCAAAATTTAATTGTCTTTTGCAACATATGGTTCGTTTTGCTATTTTCTTTTTTTCCCCTATTAAAAATGGTCTATAAAACGACAACTGCATGTGGCCTCTGTCCTCTTCATCCTAAAAACATGTCATTCATATATGCAATTTGCAAGCGATGACATTCAATTTTAATAATCTTAATGTTGTTTATGTGGGAATGTCATGTCGTTTTTTTAAAACCAACTTACAACAAACCTTATGCATCTATAGGAGTCCAAAAACGACAACAAAAGAAAGGAAAAACGACAAGAGACGTTCAACCCGAAGTAAAACAAATACATTATATCATACTATATTGTAACTCAATAAGATCATTATTTTAAATTTGTGTGATATTTATAGCTCCTCATGAATATCATTGGTGTTGGATGATATTAATGGTTCCGAAGTTTCCCCACACTTTTGATTGGTACTAAAATTTTCTGAGCACAAATGATCTGCCTCCACTTTGTACACGTCCTTGTTGCGGTGCCACGACCAATGTGCATGTGTCTCGTTCACCACTCTCAATCTTCCATGTCCGAAGCTTGGCTCTCTGAACAATGATAATGGGGAAGGAGGTTGCTTGAACCTATATAAACATGGTAATGATTTAAACGACATTAGATTTATCAAACATATAACGTTGCTTTGATATACCACCTTATGTTGGGTAAAATCAGTTCTAACCAAAACTTTTGATTGCTATAATATAAAATTCTCATATGTTACGATGATAAAAAAAACTGAGCTATAATATAAAGCGCTCACATGCTATAATTTTCTATTTAAAATTTTAATTCTAGGCACACTATCCAAATACCCTATAAAATTTTAAAAAATCTTTATAGTGTTTAGTGGCTCTTTGGTGGGTCATTTTGACATGGAAACTAAATATTTAGTATGTTTTGCGACTAGCGGTGATTCCATAACCATCTTAACGTTAAGATCTTGAGTTCGAGCATTTTTATTTTTTAAATTAGTATGCCTATACTACATGTGTGCATTTGTATACAAATAATTTTATTTTTCTAAACAAGTTATTAATCATACAAGGAAAGAGGTGAGGGGTCTTCCCTATTTCTTTTTAAATTAAATCTTGTGAAGATTTGGTTTGGATTGAAAAGGAGATGCAAAATGAGACAAACAAATTTTGGACGCCCTATCAAATTATAAAATGTATACATACAAATATGCATGTCCCTTTTTGTTCCCTCCATTGCCAATAGTAATGTACACCGGACCACAAGGGTCAGCCTTTTCGTTGTAAATCCTAGTCTGTCGAAAAACAATCCAAAAAACATCATTAATACTCCAAAATCTAAACTAACAAACACCAAATAATTAAGTAATAATACTTATGATGGACTCAAATCCTATATTCAATTTTGATATTTTATTTGGTGTCTAAACAATCGTATTATAACACATAATATTTAATTGAATTTTATATTTTCTTATTACATGATTTGTTATAATATCGTTAGTTAGATACTATTTAAAATACCAAAAATTAAACGAGTGATTTCAATCCACTTTAAGATTTAGGAAAAATTGATCCCATTTAATATTTATCATAATAAAATAAGAGAGAGGTATAGACTTACAAAACGCTCATATGCATCAACATGCCCTAAGAACACAACATCAACCTTGGTCTTAAACACCAACTCCTCCATGGCCTTCCTCATGCCCTCCACTTCCTATTGGTCCGCCACGTTCATGTTGTACCACAGCACATGCACGAACATGAACACCCACAGTGTCCTCTTCCTATCAACCCCCATCAAGTTGGCCTCGAGCCACTTGTACTGATCAGACTAGGAATCAAAATAAGTGTAGGAACCGAGCATCACAACATGAGTGCCCGCAACCTCAAACGAGTAGTACAAGTTTGAGGTCAAGTTGCTCTACTCGTTGGGCATGCGCCATCGGGCGTTGTAGGCTCTAAAAGCATCATGTATGATGACGGGGAAGGTCTCAACCTCGTGGTTTCCTTGGGTGATTGTCCACAGCAGCAGCTCGCATAAGGCTCCATAAGTCGGCCGAAGGAGACCCACAGCTGCTGGTGCCTAGGCGACGTCACCGGGGAGTAGGAAAATGTCATAGTTTTCGCTTTCGACGTGTTTCAAGGTTGATTTGGTCCACATGGATTGCCCTAGGTCATCTGCAAAGTAAATGGAGAGATGATGTTTAGTTTATGGATATTAATGATCACAAATTAAAATAAAGTTTATGGACATTAATGGTAATCAAGCTATGTTGAAAGCTTGGTATGCGTAGGTGCATTTATTTTTTTATCAAATTAGAGCTAATTAAGTTAGTTCTAACATGTAGACATGTCCATATGTTATCATGTATATGAACACTGCTATACCAATCAATATTGAATTTATGTATCGATTATGGGATCATTCACGATTTTGAAGTTTGTATATCCATGAGTTCACATAATTGAACATAGTGGTTATATTTCTGTTTAGTTGGGAAAAAAAATTAATGCTAATGAAATGGTAATTGGGTTGACTTCGACAATGGTAATATGGTTATTATGAGGAAATTAAGAAAACGGGTTAGAAAAAATGATATAACTAAGCGAAAGAAAATAAATAGGAGAGGATGATCTTTTCTTATTTTATTTGGTTTGAATTTTTTGCTCATTAAAATTGAGTTTCTGTTTTTTTTTTTTTTTTTGATAAAAAAAGTTAGTTTTAACTGATTTGAAATCCTTCAATTAATATATTTTCCTCCCATTTTTTTCCCTTACCAGATATCTATAAATCCCAAATTCTTCCAATAATATTCTTGCCCTTTGTCTCTCCTATTTTTCCCTCCTAAAATATAAGATCTTTAAAGCAATAAAATCCCCTTCTAATTCACTCACACTCAAAAAAGTAAGACCAAAATCCCACGCCACAAAATAAAAATTAGTACATGAAGAAATTAGAAAGAAGTGTATTTTCATGTCACAAGCCCTTCTAAAAATAGGTGTCATAGAAGCTCTTACCAACCACTACAAATTCAACAGGAAACGTCGAAGGAGGCATTCGCAAGGAGAATTCAGGACTGGAACCTCCACATTGATAATAGTACGTGGTGTTCAGCTCCAATGGTCCTATAGAAAGGGTAAATTTGAAATTAGGTGGATGAATTTTTTTTTTGACATTAAAAAAAGGTTTTTTTCTGAGCATCGAAACTGTCCCAGTTTTTTCAAAGAAAAGAGAAAAATGACTGTATCGAAGAGAGGAACCCAACCATGATGAAAATAAAAAAAACTGGAACTGTTTTGATGGCCAAAAAACTAGTTTTTTGATACTCACAAAAAAAAAAAAAAAAAAAAAAGAGGACATTTGCCCAAAAAATGTTTTGGGCGGACTAGTTGTCCAATCACCCCCTATAGAAATGTAGTGGACCATGCCGGATTCATAGAACAAGTATCGGTAAAAGGTGTGTTCTCCGGTAGCGATGGCATTGTAATTCCCCGGCATTGTCCCGTATTCCACAGTTGATTTCGTGTGCTTGTGTTCCGTGAGCCATGAAACTCTCACGTGGTCTTTTCCCACAAGTGAAATATGTACCTGAATTAATTGAGTACATTAGTAGGAGATTTTGACCATAATTAATAAGAAATTTAATGTGCCTGAAAGTAATCTCTAGCGAGTGTTATTAGGACAATAATTACATAAAAATCACCTGTTGGGGCTCGAATTTGGATCGCGTAACCGGAGCAAACAAAAGTTTCGCTGATGGAGGTGGCCGGGCAAGATTTTCTAATTTTTTTGGCTGTAGGATTAGAGGGAGTGACAAAAATAAAATGGTTAGGAGGATTGAGTAAACAATTCTTTGGTCCATTTTTGTTTTTTATTTTCCCTAATAAGGGTGATTTGTGAGCTATAGGGGTACATACAAGATTCCTACTGAACCTTTAGCTAGGGAGGTATACAATTTATAGGGAAAAATTTTAGAGATTTTGAGGAAATTAGTGTGATAAAATAATTATAATTAGGCCGCAGAATTGACTTGCAAATTTTCCATTGAATTAGCAAGTCTTGGTCAGATAATATATTATTAGTTATATCTTGGCAGTTTAATTATGATATTTAAGCTATAGCTAACAAGGCTTTGGCCAAGATCATTGTTATTTGTTGATTAATTAATTAACTTAATTATTTGATGTGTTACCTAGTAGAACTCTCCTGCTTCTTGGGCATATATAATTATAATCTAATATGTCGAGGAAATAAAAGGATTTAATTAATAAATAATCAATTTGCTATGTCAACTTTAATTAAGTCCGTCAATCTGAAGAAATAAAATGCATTATTCCCCTTAGATGAACAAGACATTTAACATATATATATATATATATATATATATATATATATTACCAAAATAATTCAACTTAAACCACAATACTATAGCAATATTCATGATCAGTCCAAATATAATATGTTTTTTTAATTGATCCT
>CAMOHE010047426.1:21170-33198 GCA_946598075.1 Artocarpus hirsutus
TTTTTTTTTTTTCCAATTATTTGATTTTTCATTTTTATGTTCATATTTCTCAAGATTTTTATGTTTTTTCCCCCAACAAAATGTTGTTCATTTAATATAGCAAAATAGTCATTTATGTTTTATAAAAAGGGCTCAATGTTCGTGAATGATATTTTCTTAAATAACAAGGTACACTAATGGGATTTCTTGAACATAATACGACACCTTAACGTTGCTTAAATTCCGTTAACTATTTATGCCATCTATTAATTTGTAGTTTTATTTGAAAATCGATTCGTCGTTATACCTTTGTTGTGTAATGTTTGTTTTCTGTCGTTTGCTCATATGTGCAAGTTCATGTCGTTTTACTTTATTCTTCTATTTCGTTTAGGTTGCTAAACATCTCTTGTCTTTTATAAAATAACAAATGGATTCAAACATGGTATAATTTAAACACTATATAGTTTCTTTATCAAACTATGGAACTCTTATAGAGGAAAACTACATGTCGTTTACGCCTAATGTTTCTGGCTGTTGCTGTTGTTTTTTTTTTTTTTTTTGATATAAATTTGTCTGCCGTTAAACAAACCAGAGCATATTCTTTTCATATCCAAAATTTAATTGTCTTTTGCAACATATGGTTGGTTTTGCTCTTTTCTTTTTTTCCCCTATTAAAAATGGTCTATAAAACGACAACTGCATGTGGCTTCTGTCCTCTCCATCCTAAAAACATGACATTCATAAATGAAATTTGCAAGCGATGGCATTCAATTTTAATAATCTTAATGTTGTTTATGTGGGAATGTCATCAACTTACAACAAACCTTATGCATCTATAGGAGTCCAAAAACGACAACAAAAGAAAGGAAAAACGACAAGAGACGTTCAACCCGAAGTAAAACAAATACATTATATCATACTATATTGTAACTCAATAAGATCATTATTTTTAAATTTGTGTGATATTTATAGCACCTCATGAATATCATTGGTGCTGGATGATATTGGTGGTTCCGAAGTTTCCCCACACTTTTGATTGGTACTCAAATTTTCTGAGCACAAATGATCTGCCTCCACTTTGTACACGTCCTTGTTGCTGTGCCATGACCAATGTGCATGTGTTCTCGTTCACCACTCTCAATATTCCATGTCCGAAGCTTGGCTCTCTAAACAATGATAATGGGGAAGGAGGTTGCTTGAACCCATATAAACATGGTAATGATTTAAACGACATTAGATTTATCAAACATATAACATTGCTTTGATATACCACCTTATGTTTGGTAAAATCAGTTCTAACTAAAACTTTTGATTGCTATAATGTAAAATTCTCATATGTTACGATGATAAAAAAAACTGAGCTATTATATACTGTGCTCAAATGTTATAGTTTTCAATTTAAAATTTCAATTCTAGGTACAGTATCCAAATACCCTATAAAATTTTAAAAAATCTTCATAGTGTTTAGTGGCTCTTTGGTGGGTCATTTTGACATGGAAATTAAATATTTAGTATGTTTTGCGATTAGCGGTGATTCCATAACCATCTTAACGTTAAGATCTTGAGTTCGAGCATTTTTATTTTTTAAGTTAGTATGCCTGTACTACATGTGTGCATTTGTATACAAATAATTTTATTTTTCTAAACAAGTTATTAATCATACAAGGAAAGAGGTGAGGGGTCTTCCCTATTTCTTTTTAAATTAAATCTTTTGAAGCTTTGGTTTGGATTGAAAAGGAGATGCAAAATGAGACAAACAAATTTTGGACGCCCTATCAAATTATAAAATGTATACATACAAATATGCATGTCCCTCTTTGTTCCCTCCATTGCCAATAGTAATGTACACCGGACCACAAGGGTCAGCCTTTTCGTTGTAAATCCTAGTCTGTCGAAAAACAATCCAAAAAACATCATTAATACTCCAAAATCTAAACTAACAAACACCAAATAATTAAGTAATAATACTTATGATGGACTCAAATCCTCTATTCAAGTTTGATATTTTATTTGGTGTCTAAACAATCGAATTATAACACATAATATTTAATTGAATTTTATATTTTTTTTATTACATGATTTGTTATAATATTGTTATTTAGATACTATTTAAGATACCAAAAATTAAACGGGTGATTTCAATCCACTTTAAGATTTAGGGAAAATTGATCCCATTTAATATTTATCATAATAAAATAAGAGAGAGGTATAGACTTACAAAACGCTCATATGCATCAACATGCCCTAAGAACACCACATCAACCTTGGCCTTAAACACCAACTCCTCTATGGCCTTCCTCATGCCCTCCCCTTCTTATTGGTCCGCCATGTTCGTGTTGAACCACAACACATGCACGAACATGAACACCCACAGTGTCCTTTTCCTATCGACCCCCATCAAGTTGGCCTCAAGCCACTTGTACTGATCAGACTGGGAATCAAAATAAGTGTAGCAACCGAGCATCACAACATGAGTGCCCGCAACCTCAAACGAGTAGTACAAGTTTGAGGTCAAGTTGCTTTACTCGTTGGGCATGCGCCATCGGGCATTGTAGGCCCTAAAAGCATCATGTATGATGATGGGGAAGGTCTCAACCCCGTGGTTTCCTTGGGTGACCATCCACAACCGCAGCTCGCATATGGCTCCATAAGTCGGCCGAAGGAGACCCGCAGCTGCTGGTGCCTAGGCAAGGTCACCGGGGAGTAGGAAAACGTCATAGTCTTCGCTTTCGACGTGTTTCAAGGTTGATTTGGCCCACATGGATTGCCCTAGGTCATCTGCAAAGTAAATGGAGAGATGATGTTTAGTTTATGGATATTAATGATCACAAATTAAAATAAAGTTTATGGACATTAATGGTAATCAAGCTATGTTGAAAGCTTGGTATGCGTAGGTGCATTTATTTTTTATCAAATTAGAGCTAATTAAGTTAGTTCTAACATGTAGACATGTATATATGTTATCATGTATATGAACACTGCTATACCAATCAATATTGAATTTGATGTGTCGATTATGGGATCATTCACGATTTTGAAGTTTTTATATCCATGAGTTCACATAATTGAACATAGTGGTTATATTTCTGTTTAGTTAGGAAAAAAAATTAATGCTAATGAAATGGTAATTGGGTTGACTTCAACAATGGTAATATGGTTATTATGAGGAAATTAAGAAAACATGTTAGAAAAAATGATATAACTAAGCGAAAGAAAATAAATAGGAGGGGACGATCTTTTCTTATTTTATTTGGTTTGAATTTTTTGCTCATTAAAATTGGGGTTCTGTTTTTTTTTAATAAAAAAAGTTCTTTAAAGTTTTAAATGATTTGAAATCCTTCAATTAATATATTTTCCTCCAATTTTTTTTCCCTTGCTAGATATCTATAAATCCCAAAATTCTTCCAATAATATTCTTGCCCTTTGTCTCTCCTATTCTTCCCTCCTAAAATATAAGATCTTTAAAGCAATAAAATCCCCTTCTAATTCACTCACACTCAAAAAAGCAAGACCAAAATCCCATGCCACAAAATAAAAATTAGTACATGAAGAAATTAGAAAGAAGTGTATTTTCATGTCACAAGCCCTTCTAAAAATAGGTGTCATAGAAGCTCTTACCAACCACTACAAATTCAACAGGAAACGTCGAAGGAGGCATTCGGAAGGAGAATTCAGGACTGGAACCTCCACATTGATAATAGTACGTGGTGTTCAGCTCCAATGGTCCTATAGAAATGTAGTGGATCATGCCGGATTCATAGAACAAGTAACGGTCCAAGGTGTGTTCTCCGGTAGCGACGGCATTGTAATTCCTCGGCGTTGTTCGGTATTCCACAGTTGATTTCGTGTGTTTGTGTTCCGTGAGCCATGAAACTCTCATGTGGTCTTTTCCCACAAGTGAAATATGTACCTGAATTAATTGAGTACATTAGTTAGAGATTTTGAACATAATTAATAAGAAATTTGATGTGCCTGAAATTAATCTCTAGCGAGTGTTATTAGGACAATAATTAGATAAAAATCACCTGTTGGGGCTCGAATTTGGATCACGTAACCGGAGCAAACAAAAGTTTCCCCGGTGGAGGTCGCTGGGCAAGGTTTTCTAATTTTTTTGGCTGTAGGATTAGAGGGAGTGACAAAAATAAAATGGTTAGGAGGATTGAGTAAACAATTCTTTGGTCCATTTTTGTTTTTTGTTTTCCCTAATAACGGTGATTTGTGAACTATAGGGGCACGAACAAGATTCCTAGTGAACCTTTAGTTAGGGAGGTATACAATTTATAGGGAAAAATTTTAGAGATTTTGAGGAAATTAGTGTGATGAAATAATTATAATTAGGCCGCAGAATTGACTTGCAAATTTTCCATTGAATTAGCAAGTCTTGGTCAGATAATATATTATTAGTTATATCTTGGCAGTTTAATTATGATATTTAAGCTATGGCTAACAAGGCTTTGGCCAAGATCATTGTTATTTATCGATTAATTAATTAACTTAATTATTGGGTGTTTTACCTAGAAGAACTCTCCTGCTCCTTGGGCATATATAATTATAATGTAATATGTCGAGGAAATAAAAGGATTTAATTAATAAATAATCAATGTGCGATGTCAACTTTAATTAAGCCCGTCAATCTGAAACAAGACATTTAACATATATATATATATATATATATATATATATATATTACCAAAATAATTCAACTTAAACTACAATACTATAACAATATTCATGATCAGTCCAAATATAATATGTTTTTTTTAATTGATCCTAACTATGCAATGTAGTTAATTAACGACTTTTGTCACGAATCGCGACGACACATGACTTTTGATCCGATCCGGTCCAACTAATTTATTATTTTTATCAGATTAATTAGTTAGGTTTGTGTGAAAGGGAAACGAGTAATTCTGAACAATAAAAGTACTTGACATTAATTGACTATTGCAAGTCATCATTTTATTATACAAGTAACATATGACTAATTATTAGAATACATTTGAACTTATTTATACGAGTCTTTTAAAAAAAATAATAAAAAATTAAACGTGGTCCAGTTATTAGAATATCCTATAGCTAGGCCGAATCTACTCTGAAAATGTATTCAAAGTTTAGAGAGATTATTGGAAATTTGTGTGTGTGTGTGTGTGTGTGAATTGCCCTGAATTTGATTGATATGAAGGATTACAATATATCTTGCTACAACTAGTTTCTCTAGAAAAGAAGAGAATAATATAAAAGCATTACAATCTCTAGAATTGAGAAAAAATGAATATTTAAAAAGGGTTAATTACAAAAGTATACCTTTTAATTTTATTTATTTTATAATTTATCTTTTTATTTTAGAAAACTACAAAGATGCCCTTCAGATATGAAGAAATTATTTCAATTCTATGTTTGAGCAATTAAAAGGACAATAATACCCTTAAGTGCAAGGTTATGTTTGGGTAATTTAACTCTATTTTTTTTTTTAAATAGTTTTTGCCTTTATAAATTCAAAATACGTTTTTTCTTCTTTCTTCTTGACACAGAACACGCCTCCTTGGTCCTCCCACCAGTCCCTTTGACCCATCAATGTGCCACCTTCATCCGCCAAAATATCACGATGTCACCCAGCCAGAGTATGGCGACCTATGACCCGCCACTTAACGACCCCATCCCTTGCCGACGAGCCCAGCACTCCCTATCAGCGACCCTCCACCCTATCGTCGGCAAACCCAGCGTCCCCCATAAGCACCATCTACGCCCCGACCCCATCCCTCACTGGCCTTCGACACTCAACTAGTGAATCCCAACAACCACTTGATCTGTTTGGATCTTCGGTGAAGCACGCAACAGCTTGGAATTACAACAAGCCCATCCTATTTTTTGCCACTGTCCTCTTATCCAAATGACCCTACACACATTGCAACACCCCCTAATCACCACTCTCCTCCCCCCAAAGTTCCTCTAACGTCGCAGCCTCACTAGAACCAGATGGTACAGCCAAAGAGGAAGAAGACTTCCAATTTTTTATTAAAAAATGTTTAATTTTTATTTCTAATTGGTATTATTAATTAATATTATTTATGAGAGTGTATTTAGGTTAAAAAATTAATTTTAGCTTTTTTCTTGTTTATAATTGGTAGAGGAATGAAATTAAAATAGTTTCTTAAAATCTAAAGAATACTTTTATAGTTTTCTAAAATAGAAGGATAAATCGTAAAATAGATAAAACTAAGAGGTATATTTTTGTAATTAACTCTATTTAGAAATGGCACAAATTAATTTCATTATCTTGCCCTCAAGATGGAGTTGTTTGTTAAGTTGTAAAGCTTAATTGAATGCTTTGACGAATTATGCTCGTAAAGAATTACAACAATCATCGACTTTAATGATGAATCACTGTAAATTTTATGTGTTCGTTATTATTTATTTTTTCTTTTACGATATTTTCTTTGCTTTCGATGTACAATAAGGGTTTCTAACTCGTGGCATTCTTACACAATTGGAAGCCGCAATCTTAACTTGCTACTTGTAGGCATTATTGATGGGTGTAGGGTTTAGCAGTAAGAGCATCGACAAGTCAATCCGTAGATAAAAATGAGAAACATGTAGCTTGCTATTCTAGGCTTTTTCACAAACAAAATAAAAATAAATTATGTTTTATAATAAAGATATTTAGGTTTGTACAATAACAACAGAAAGAACTGTGTAAAAGCAAGCATTGACTGATTAAAAATTTTTGCTTTTGAGCAGCCGTTTTCAGAATTTACGAAATACCATGACATGCTGTAGATTTTTTAGAATTTAAAGGCAAGCCTTTAAAAAGCTATATCAAAGAAGCCCTTATACAAAACTATGCTAATCAATAGGGGTGGACAACCAAATTAAACTACTTATTTTAACTAAACTATAAACTAAATCAAACTATTTAAAGGGTTAAATTCAATCCAAACCAAACTGATTACAATTCAGTTGATTTAGTTTTCTAATCTATTTGAACTAACATATACAAAGATTTTCTTAACCACAATTAGAACCAACATTTTGGTATGTTAAGCAATTCTCTTATGCTTATTTATTTATTTTTAAAGTAAGAATTTTTAAAATTTGAAGTATGTTCAATTTTTTTTTTCAAAAATATATGATAAAATATTTAATTATATTTTTAAAAATATGTAAAATACATGCTTAAAATACATAAAAACAAAAATTGGTTTGGTTTAGATTGGTTTTACCAAGACTAACCAATTTAAATGGTTTTTTTTTTTTTAATTTTAGAGAAACTAAACCAATTGTTACTTGGTTTGGTTTGGTTTTTTGGTTTTATTTTGGTTTGATTTAGCTTGATTGGTTTGATCCATATGGTGCTAACCCCTACCAGCCAGCCATTCACTTTTCGTGATCTTATTGTTGTTTATGTCAAAAACGACATGTCCTTTCTTTTTCGTTTCTTTAAATGTTCTCTTAGTCGTTTTTATACATTTGGATGTCGTCTACATCTTCAACCCCAAAAATTTGAAAGCACTAAAAAACAAGTCACTTTTTTCAAATAGAAATGTAAAACTTGCTAGGCACATCTTACAATTTGAAGGAATTACAAAGACACATTGACACTTAAAAAAAAAATAACCAGAGATCCAACTTAACATGAAACCATTTTATACAACTACAGAAGTTCATAAACTACAACAAACTAATTAAGATTATCATCTTTAAAAACATTACTATAAGGCACCAGTGGTACTAAGCATCATCTACTAATAAAATATGGGTCCGCAGTGTATGACCTACAAGTAGGGCTCATTTTTTATTAGTGATGGTGTTTAACACCGGTAGTACCCCTAAGTATTTTTCTATGTTTTGTTGGTGAAACGTTATGATCAGCCACTACTTTAATTCGAGCGAGCTTGTTTATAGCTCATCACGATCGTTGGTGTTGGACGATGACGAATCTGAATTACTTCCCCAACATTTTGCATTGGAAGTTAAACTTTGTAACCACAGTTGATCTGCCTCCACTGCGTCCGAGTCATTGTTGCGGTGCCATGACCAATGTGCATGTGTGTCGTTCACAACTCTCAGTCTTCCATGACCGAAGCTTGGCTCTCGGAATAATGATAATAAGGAAGGTGGATTTTGGAACCTATGTACATATAGTTGAAAAAAAAATCAGATTAAAATTTAAAAGAGAAAATAATAATAACCTTTTGAAACTGTAGTTGAAACTTTTTATTTGGTTTTAATTAAAATTGTTATAGTTTTTTTTTTTAATAAAATTTGATCCAAAACGGCAATGACACTTTGATAGAATTTTGGGCTTCAAAAAAGGGGGAAAAAAGAAGAAGCCTAGAACTGGATCTTCATAGAGTCTTTATATGGCCCTTTCTTGGGTCCTGCTCAAATGCCCATGCAGGCAATCGAATATAGACTCAACCAGAAAAAGGAACGCTTTGTTGCAACTCAAAAGTAACAGAAAAATCAAACATATATAAGAGTAGGGGGAAAAAAAAACCCAAATATGTAGTGATATAATTACACTAATTATCAGTCATCATAATAATGATAGTCTATAGATACTAGTGGAACTAATAAACGCCTTTAAATGTAGATAAAAAAAAACTGAGATATGATCTTATAAGCGCTCACTATCCTACCAAATATATAGTTAAAAAATGACGAATTTAGATTATATATCTAATTTTGACGTGCCAATTGATCTCACCAATTATATAATGCCATATGAGTAATGGTTTAATAAAGAGTCACGGTGATACTAAAATTGAATAGGTGATTTTCTTTAAAAAAAAGAAATTGAATAGGTGATCTAAGTAGAATATATAAGCATGTGTGTGTATATATATATATATGTGTGTGTGTTTGTGTGTTGGAATGTATGGATGCTTACGTTAATGCAAGTCCTTCTCTGTTCCCTCCATCACCAATAGTAATGTACACCGGACCACAAGGGTCAGCCTTTTTGTTGTAAATCCTAGTCTGCAAAGCAACAATCCAAAAGACAACATTAGTAACACCAAATTAACGTACGCCAAGATTTTTCGTCAAATTAGCTCTAATTAAAACATAGGAAAAATTGGTTTCAAAGACTTACAAAACGCTCATATGCATGAACATGCCCTGCAAACACCACATCAACCTTGGCCTCATACACCAACTCCTCCATCGCCTCCCTCATGCTCTCCCCTTCCCCTTGATGTGCCTCATTCGTGTTATACCACGGCGCGTGGACCAACACGAACACCCATGGCGTCCTCTTCCTGTCAACCCCCGCCAAGTCAGCCTGAAGCCACTTGTATTGGTAGGATTGAAAATCAAAATCAGTGTATGAACCAAGCATCACGACATGAGCACCTGCGACCTCAAACGAGTAGTACAAGTTTGAGGTTGAGTTGCTCTGCTTGTAGGGCATCCACCACCGGGCGTTGTAGGCCTTAAAGGCATCGGAGACGATGTTGGGGATGGTCTCGATCTCATGGTTTCCCTCGGTGACCATCCAAGGCCGTCGGCTTGCGTAGGGCTCCACGAGGCGGCCGAAGGAGTCCCACAGAGGCTGGTGGGTGTCGGCGTATGAGAGGTCGCCGGGGAGTAGGAAAACGTCGTATTCTTTGCTCTCCACGTGTTTTAGGGTTGATGAGGTCCATTCAGTTTGCCCAAGATCTCCTGCAAGAAGAGGAATGATAAAATGTTTAGCTCATGTAAATTAAAGACTAATGATGAAGTTATTTAACTGGTAATGGTAAATTATGAGCTATATATGGTAATTTGAAAAAATAAATCCATATAATTTGTTATATAGACATGTGAATATGTTATCAACATGACCATGAAATATATTTTGTTGAGCTATCAAATTTTTTTTTCTCCCCATTTTTAGCCAAAAAAATCGATTATAAGACAAATTTTAAAAGAATATTGTAATTATATGCATATGAGTTTGGATGTAATTCACATAGTATTTACTTTTCTTTTCTTTTTTTCATCCTTTTTTTTTCTCTTTTTTTTTTTGGTCTAGCTATGTACTCTTCCCTTCTTTATCACAAGTAACTTGAGATGTTTTCGGTATAGTATGTACATGATGTCAAATATTAGTGCTTTGAGCACTCTAAAGAAAATTTATTTACTGATTAAAATATAGGATGAAAAATATGCAATGTATTGCATTAATTAACAATCCAGCATCTTATTAAGTAATCCAATTCCAGCAACTAAGATTTATTTTAGTGGATGCGCCCAAAAGTTTATTCTTTTCTTTCCTTTTTATAAATTATGCATATACATATCTTAGAAACTTATCCTTGCACGTTATTCCATTAGAGTCTTTCACTTTACATGATCAACCACATCCATAAAATTTAAAAAAAAAATTGAAAAATAAAAAGAATCTCTCTAGCTACACCTGAAATGGATTCATTCACTTTGTCCGAAATCACCCCAAGAAAAATTGCAGTAATTATGATTTTTTTGAAACTTAAAAAATAAATAGTATATTTTAAAACATTTAAAATAATTAACAAATTTACGTTACCTAAATAATTTATTTAATCGTATATTTTTTAGGGTATAAATATTTTATATTTAATGTGAAAGTATATACTTATCTTAAATATTCTATAACATACTGTTTGCTTTTAAAAAAGTGCCAAAAAATGTTATTTGCCTCTAATTCTCCTTAACTCAACAAATTAACTTTTAACACAACTAGTTCTCCTGTCTTGATCGGATCACTAAACCCTACCAACAACATTCAAGTACATGTAATTTAGCCACCTAAGATTTTTTAGAATATTGTTACTGTTTCATGCAACTAATTTTGGAATTTAATTGCCGTACTACTTTCATAACTAATTTATTAAATAATATTTTTCTCCTCACCACTACGTGGTTTACACTCTTCAACTTTGTTGTCCCCAGTTTTGCGTACCCTTAAAGCAATAAATTAAATCCGCGCCTAACTCACATCACTAATTATCCCAAAAAAAAAAAAGTATGACCAAAAACCCATGCCACAAAATAAAGACTAGTACTAGATGAAGAAATTATAGAGAAAGGCGTGTGGCTGATTAAGAAAGAGGTCTTACCGACCACCACAAAATCGATGGGGAGCGCCGAAGGAGGCGTTCGGAAGGAGAATTCGGGACCGGTGCCTCCACACCGGTAATAGTACATGGTGCCGGGCTCCAACGGGCCTATTGTAACGTGGTGGATCGTGCCGGATTCATAGGAGAAATATTGGTACGACGTATGTTCTCCGGTGTCGACAGCACTGTATTTGCCCGGCGATGTCCCATACTCCACCGTTGATTTTGTGTGTTTGTGTTCGGTAATCCATGAAACTCTCATGTGGTCTTTTCCCACAAGTGAAATATGTACCTGAAATAATTGACACATTAGCAAGAGATTTTTGAACATTTGAAGTTTCTAGGGGTTTTGGGACAAATAATTAGTAGAGATTTGCACCTGTTGAGGCTCGGATTTGGATCGGCGATTGGGAGGAAACACAAGTTTTCCCGGTGGATAACGAACAAAATCTTCATTTTTGGCTTGTAGGATTAGAGGAAATGAGAGAAAGAAAATGGTAATTAGGAAGGTTGAGAAAGGAAGACTTTGGCACATTCTTGCTTTTTATTTCTTATTTCCTAATATTATTGGTGATTTGAGAGCTTTCCTTGTGATATTGAAAAAAATCTGGATGGGGAGGTTGCTAATTTATACAGAAATAGTTTGAGATTTTGAAAAAAATATTGTGATAATTAAGCAAGTAATGACATGTGATAATGACATTGCAAATTTTGAAAAAAATATTGTGATAATCTGGATGGGGAGGTTGCTAATTTATACAGAATTTGGGTTGCAATGGCGTCAAGTAATGACATTGCAAATTTTTCTTTTTCTTTTTTTCCCTTTTGGGATATGCTTAAGCAAGTCATTGACCACGAAACATGTGATAAAATATGTCTAATATGATATATAAAAGGCTCATTAATGCTAATTATAAATTAATTAACGGTTTAATTGCAATATCTTGGAGGTTTTATCCAGTAGAACG
>CAMOHE010047427.1:0-14456 GCA_946598075.1 Artocarpus hirsutus
ACTTGAGAGGCATTCCAACAAGGATAATGGCAAGAGAGGCAAGTCGAGAATGGGAGAAGCAAGTCAAGAAACGGTAGGATTATGGAGTATTAAAAATGTGAAAAAACCGGCCAAAAAGAACTATAAGGCTCCAAGGAAGAATAAAAACAAGAACAATGACGTTGCAAACGCCGCTACTAAAGAGGCACAGAAGGCCTTACTCTTGTCTGTCGACAGTTCCTTTGATTCATGAGTGATAGATTCAGGAGCATCATTCCACACTACTTCACATCGTCATGTCCTAAAGAATTATGTTGTCGAAAATCATGGTAATGTTTATCTTGCTGATGATAAACCTTTGGACATTGTTGGTATTGGATATGTCAATTTAAAAATGCCTAATGGGTCTATGTGGAAGATTTAGAAGGTTAAACACGTACTCAAATTGATTCGTAATTTGATTTCCATAAGGCAACTGGATGAAAAAGGACATAATGCGACCTTCAGTTGTAGAAGTTAGAAAGTCACTAAGGGAGTGATGATTGTTGCTCAAAGCCGCAAGACTTGAACTCTCTACATCAACTTTAGTTGCAGAGATACCATAGCAGTTGTTGATTCTGTTACTAATACCAAGCTATGACATAATAGATTCGGTCACATAAGTGAAAAGGGAATAAAGGTGCTTCACTATAAAAAAAAATATCAGATTGAAACTGTTGATCATAGTTTGTGTGAAGCTAGCATCTTTGGCAAACAAAAGAGAGTTAGTTATTCAAAGATAGGTAGAGCCTAAGTTTAGGAAATGAGAGCTAGTTCATACAGACGTATGGGGACCTTCGATGGTTACATCCATTGGTAGTGCAAATTACTATGTGACGTTTATTGATGACTCAAGCAATAAGGTATGGATCTACTTTCTAAAAAACAAATCCGATGTCTTTAATACTTTCAAGAGATAGAAAACCATGGTGGAGAACGAGACAAATTTGAAGATTAAGTGTTTGCAGTCTGATAATGAAGGAGAGTATTAGATGATGACTTCAAGCGATACTGTGCTAAAAATAGAATAAAGATGAAGAAAATCATTTCAAAGAAACCACAATAGAATGGTGTAGCTGAGAGGACAAATAGGAGTCTAAATGACCGTGCCAAAAGCATAGGGTTACATGCGGGGCTGCCAAAGTCGTTTTGGACTAAAGCAGTTAATACAACCGTTTATTTGATCAACAGAAGTCCATCCACACCATTGAAGTTCAAGCTACCTAAAGAAGTCTAGAGTGGTAAAAAGGTTAATTTCTCTTACTTGAGAGTATTCGAGTGTCTTTCTTATGTTCATTTTGACCCTGCTGTTAAAAGTAAACTTGATGCAAAGTCAAAAAAGTGTTTTCTTGTTGGCTATAGTGGGCTTAAGTTTGGTTATCATTTTTGGGATCACCAAAATCGAAAGATTATCAAAAGCAAGGACGTGATCTTTAATAAAGGTGTTTTGTATAAGGACAAAGATAGCAGTGACTCCAAAAGTTCAGGTTTTGAAGGTAAGAAACCTAAAGTGACTCCATTGAAGGATCTTTCTAAAATGAAAGTGCAAAATCCAGAAGATGAAGACCAAGAAAACATAGCTCCAAAAGGAAACCAAAGTACTCTTGCAACTACAGTCAGGAGATCTAGCAGGACTATCAAACCACCGCAGTAATACTCCCTTCTCTCTATTATATCTTGTTGACCGACAAAGGTAAACCGAAGAGTTATGATGAAACCATGCAGACTAAAGATTCAGTCAAGTGGGAGTTAGCCATGAAGGATGAGATGGATTCCTTAATGTCCAATCAGACATGTCAACTGACAGAGTTACTACACGGCAAAAAAACCTTGCATAACAAATGGGCATACCGGATAAAAGATGAATCTGATTGCAACAAACGGTACAAGGCAAGCCTGGTGGTAAAAGACTTTTAGCAGAAAGAGAGCATCGACTTTAACGAGGTTTTTTCTCCACTGGTGAAATTAGCCACGATCAAGATAGTACTTGCGCTAGTGGCGAATGAAGATTTGTTTTTGAAACAGTTAGATGTTAAGATAGCTTTTTTCCATTGTGATTTAGAGAAGGAGATTTACGTGAAACAGCCAAGGTTTTGACAGTACTTGCGCTAGTGGCAAAATGTAGACTTATTCTTGAAACAGTTGGATGTTAAGACAACTTTTTTCCATAGTGATTTAGAGAAGGAAATCTACATGAAACAGCCACAAAGGTTTCGACGTACCAGGTAAAGAGAACTTGATGTACAAACTTTAGAAGAGCTTGTATGGCCTCAAACAAGCTCCTGTGTAATGATACAAGAAGTTTGACGGTTTTATGTGCAGCAATGATTTCTTGAGGTGTCAGAAAGATCATTGTCGTAATGCGAAGAATTTTATCGACTCTTACATTATATTGTTGCTATATGTCGATGACATGCTGATTGTAGGAGATTGCAAACAGGAGATTGACAAGCTAAAGAAAGAGTTGTCTAAGAAGTTTATAATGAAGAATTTAGGTGCGGTAAAACAAATCCATGGGATGAAAATAACGAAAAACAGTAATCGTATCGACATGCTGATTGTAGGAGATTGCAAATAGGAGATTGACAAGCTAAAGAAAGAGTTGTCTAAGAAGTTTATAATAAAGAATTTAGGTGCGGTAAAACAAATTTATGGGATGAAAATAACGAAAAACAGTAATGGTTTAAAACTGTCACAGAAAGAATATGTTGAAAAAAGTGCTTAGCAAATTGAACATAAGTAAAGAAAAGCCTATGAATACTTTTTTGGCCAGTCACTTCAAGTTATCAAAGGAGCAATCATCAACCATAGGACAGAAACAAGATCATATATCTAATGTGCCTTATGCTTCTGCTATAGTCAGTCTCATGTATGCCATAGTTTGTACCAGATCAGACATTGCACATGCAAATAGAGCTGTGAATAGGTACATGAGCAATCTAGGCAAGCAACATTAGGAGGCAGTGAAGTGGATAATCAGATATCTGAGAAGTATTATAGGTTTAACACTATTTCAAGAAGTCACTTGAGATTACAAGGCTATGTAGATGCTAATATGGCTGGAGACATTGATGACAAAAAAAGTACCACTGGTTCAAAAAGAGTACCACTGGTTATGTGTACACTTTGAGTGACACAACAGTTAGTTGGATCTCAAAACTGCAAAAGATAGTTGCACTCTACAACAGAAGCAAAATATGTGACAATGACAAAAGCAAGCAGAGAGTTGATTTGGTTGCAGTCGTTTCTAGAAGAACTAGGTCACAAGTAAAAAAAGAGTGCGTAACACAGTGATAGTTAGAGTACCATTCATTTGGCAAAAAATTCTACATTTTATGCTAAGACGAAGCATACACAGTTGCGTTATCACTTTATCAGGTCGACTTTAGATGATGGAGTGTTAAAGCTTGAAAAGATTCTTGAAAGTCAGAATCCAACAGATATGCTCACCAAGACGGTTCCGATCGAAAAACTGAAGTTGAGTGCAACTTCAATTAAACTTCCCCATGAGGCGTGAGAAGTTGCCGCTGTAGTGGAGACATGGTGATTGATTAGTCTCCAAGTAGGAGATTGTTGAAGGATGAAGCCAAATCAGCACCTACCGAAAAAAAGGAAAAAAAGGAAAGGATGAGGCAGTGGTTGGGCGTCGCAGCGCCCAAAATGAGCACTGCGGCACCCGTCTGAACTTCTAACCAGCACCACTACGCCAGTTTTGAGCGTCGCGATGCCCAGAGTTTGTAGTTTATGACTTTTTTAGTGTAAAAGTCAGGTTTTGACATCCCAAAATAAAAAACTGCTAAAGTTTCTCGTTAGTTGTTATTTTATCTTTCTTTTAGGGTATAAATAAACATAAGGTGGCCAAGATTGTATAAGAATGGCATTATTTTGTGTGAAAGCTCCATTGTTGAGAGAGAAACTCCACAGGGGGTGCTAGGTAGAATAGAGATTTGAGAAACACTATTTGAGAGATAAATTTCTCTTATAATTTATAATCTCCTTAATCATAGTGGAACTTACAACGGCAAAAATAAGACGTAGTCTCAAATTTAGACAAACCTGTATAAAAATTTGGTGTCCTTCTTTTCTTCTTTTAACTAATTTTTTTTTTACAATTATTCGTTATTGTGATCCTTAAAATTAAGAAGCGCCTAATTCCCAACAATCACTCACGAAACAATGATCCCAATCTACCTAGTATATCGTGTACTTATTAGTTTGAAACATATTGTTTTGTGATTAACAAAATTTTAACCCCATAACTCACAAGCTTATGATCTAAGATTAAAAAAAAAAAAAAGGCCACAACAAGAAAGAGAATTTCAAATTAAAGATCTATATATATATATATATATACACTAGTAGAAAATGATCAAAAAAATTCCACTATATATGTCAGCAATATCAAATCACAAAGATAAAGTGTGTGTCGAAAACACGAATTTTTATTTTATTAGCATGTGTGTCAGCCTGAAAAAAAAGGAATGACACAAGTCCTAATCGAGATTAGGTAGAATATTTGATTAGCTAGACAAAAAGCATTAGTTAAATATACATAGTTAGCACTTAATTCTTGCATGATAGTAAACAAATCTAAAAAAGTGTGGAATTTTTATTAAAAAAAGTGTTTTAACTTTTTTTCCACACTAGTGAGATAGATTTATTATTAAGTTAAATACATATATAACGCAAAATTAAATCACGTTGCATATGCAATTGACACTTCTATTTATGTACCATGCGATATACGATGAAGTATCAATTAAACTCTAGTAGTAAATTAGATAAACAAACATATGCACATAGATTCAGTTGTTTATGAGTAATAAAACAAAGATTAATGCAAGAGTAAAAAAGTGTTAACTTTTGTTCCACATTAGCGAGATAGATTTATTATTAAGTTAAATACATATATAACGCAAAATTAAATCGCGTTGCATATACAATTGACACTTCTATTTATGTATCATGCGATATACGATGAAGTATCAATTAAACTCTAGTAGTAAATTAGATAAACTAACATATGCACATAGATTCAGTTGTTTATGAGTAATAAAACAAAGATCAATGCAAAAGTAATTATTAGATCATTTAAATAATAAAATCAATAAGTAGAATTAAACGGAAACATGGTACTCATGGAAGAGTCACATAGGTGTTTCGCTCCTTCCTTGCTAAAATCACGAGTATGTTTTGTCAACTCACTAAGGTTATGAGGGTTTTCTAGTATCAACAGAAAAATTTTAATAAATTTAATAGTATTTGACTTGAAATGTTTGACTATGAAGCAATTTAAACATTAATTTAACGTATTTTTTAGTTAATTATTTTAGCACACTTAATAAGATTGTCAAGCTCTTAACAAACCTATTAATTCAAAAATTTTATTACACATACATAGGAATAGCTATATCTTTCAACTCAAACATTAAACGGAAACATGGTGCTTATGGAAGAGTCACATAGGTGTTTCGCTCCTTCCTTGCTAAAATCACGAGTATGTTTTGTCAACTCACTAAGGTTATGAGGGTTTTCTAGTATCAACAGAAAAATTTTAATAAATTTAATAGTATTTGACTTGAAATGTTTGACTATGAAGCAATTTAAACATTAATTTAACATATTTTTTAGTTAATTATTTTAGCACACTTACTAAGATTGTCAAGCTCTTAACAAACCTATTAATTCAAAAATTTTATTACACATACATAGGAATAGCTATATCTTTTAACTCAAACATAATTGTCGAAGCAACTCTCTCTCTAACATGATTACCTGTAATATCCAAATTTAATTAATTATAATTAGTGTGTAAACACAGTAGATTAATGTGCCAGGCTATTTTAATTTATTTTTCTCTCTAATTTGCTATCATCAACATTAAAAATAATTTTATTATTTACTTTAAATTTTACCATTTAGAAATTTCTCTTCAAACCATATCATAAAGTATTTTCAAATTTTAAACTTTTTTAATTTTTTACTATTATCCCTCTTGAGACCCCAACTCCATCCACGTAAAAATCTAGAACTTAGGAACTCCACCATGTAACCTTTCAAACCCCAAAGAACACCACCTATAGTTTTTTTCATTGAAGCCACTTTTCCTTCCTCTGATTTGAAACAAATTCAGAGACTCCCACTTACTCTTCTTTTCTATTTCATGTCATTCCCTATCTATCCCATTCCTTTTTTGTCTCAGAAACTCAAAACAAGAAAACCTAGCTGTTAAAACAAGAACAATGGCTGAACATCATCAACTCAAGCTTCCACCTAGCCATAATCCGAGGTTAGAAGCATTATAGCTCAATCATATTTCAATTTTTGGATTTTATTCTTGTTTTATAGCTTTAAAATTCATATGTTTGGGTCTGGTTTTGACATTTTCTTTATCAGAAATGTCCTTGAAGTTTTTATGTCAAACTACGATTTACATGTGAAAATATAGAGGCTAATGATGGCCTAGATATCTATGAGAATGATGGAAAGTGTTTTTTAGAGTTTATTTATAACTTATGAAAGCTTATTTGATCACCTTCCACTCATAGATTCGAATTAAACATGTTCTTAAATAGTTTTCCTCATTTTCAAAATATTGTGAAAAATATTGCAAGAATAGTGAATCTAAGTTGCATGTAAGCAAAACTAAGTTTAAACGGTCTATATGATGATTTAGAAATGTTAAAACATATTTTAAAAGCATTAAAATTGGTTTGGAAAGGTTTGAAATCGATTTGAGTTCAGGAGCTCGAAACAAAGTGCTTTTGGTTGTGACAGCGCAGCTAACCATGGTTAGTATAACGTGGTTGACCCTGCCACCACGAGACACGTGGTCAACCACGGGTAGTGTACCCCGGTCGATCGCACTGCATCAGAGAGCCTAGTTTCAAGCCACTCGAACCCTTCTTGTTTCAAATTAAATTCTAAATATTTTAAAAGCATTAAAATTGGTTTGGAAAGGTTTGAAATCGATTTGAGTTCAGGAGCTCGAAACAAAGTGCTTTTGGTTGTGACAGCGCAGCTAATCATGGTTAGTATAACGTGGTTGACCCTGCCACCACGAGACACGTGGTCAACCACGGACAGTGTACCCCGGTCGATCGCACTGCATCAGAGAGCCTAGTTTCAAGCCACTCGAACCCTTCTTGTTTCAAATTAAATTCTAAGTATGTTTTCACTTGTTTTACTAATCAAAAATCATTGTTGATATGTTTTAAAGTATGTTTAATTATTATGTAAATAAATGATGAATTATAATTAGGAAAAGCATACTAATAAACTATGAGATTGCATACTAATGTAATATGTCTAAGTTTTAACATTAATGAATAAAATCTACACCTAAGGTTGCTCGCTATTCCTTGGAATTAATGTTTAGCAAGACAGGATTTACAAGATAGACATGCTCAATATTAGAGATAGAGGTCAGACTCTAAACCCCTTTTCTTGGTAGCTATGATTTTAAATGGTGTTTTGGACACATCTCATATTCTTAAAATGCTTAAAGAATTAAATAGTACATAAATATTTCCAAATATTTTAGATATGTGCACATAGAGTAGATAATAATAAATGTATATTGAAATCTCCGTATTAGTATACCAAGTGAAATAAAATATTAATTGGCTCTCAAATACCAAATAGTCTAAGATCCCTGTTTGATTGAGTTTTAAATGCATAATACCACACAAAGATTACGTCGTATAGAGAGCGACCTTAGAGGCAAGTTCTGAAACCTGGTCTAGGCCATTACAGTGATGATTATATAAGGCTTTGCATACAATAAGTATTAATATATAATTTGAGATAAATTACATGACATGAACGGTAAGCATGCAATTTATTTAATTATTTATTGTTCCTTTGAATCTTATTTGAACTATTTATTTTATTTTATAAATAATTTTTTAAAATTCAAGTCCTATTAAGCCTTTCATTCATAATTTTTACTGTTTTACCTTTTCCTTTCCAGGTAATTTACAGTACGCAGCTAAGTATAGTGCTACTGTTTTACTCACGGACTCCGTAAGTAGTTTAGTTATCTGTTTTTATGCAGGCATGTAATAACAAGGCTTTAATCATGCTCTTTGATTATGCCTTGATATACTATGATTTGGTTGTATTTCTTTTACATCTATACTATGAATACACCGTTGTAAAGTCCGATGAGACCTAGACAATATTTGACAGATTTTATGTATTAAATTAGTTTTAAGGTTAATCCAGTAATTTTATTTTACTATATTTTAATATTAGTGTTGTTCTAATTGGGTTTATAATTATCATATTCTTGAATTTGCTAAAAATATTTTTAAAAATAAGAAAAATTTTCAATGTTTGTAATTAATCTTTATTATTTATTTTAATTAAACTGCTACGTCGCTACCTCAGTTTGGGTGAGTGACAAAGACCGGTATTAGAGCCCTTAGTTTTTAAACCTTGGGAATTATACACATATAGATATGACCGTCAAAATCACTAACAATCTTGTTTTTCTTTCCTGAATTAAGAGAATAACACCAAGGTATCGTCTTGCTACTGATGCTAATCCAGACTGCATTCATAACGAAAGTGTGATGAATGCCATGTTTGTTGCATTTAGGCAGATGGTGGCAAGGGTGCAATGCGAGGGTGGTCCTATAATGAGTTACCGACAAGAGCGTTTCTAGGAGTTTCGTCGTGCAATGATTTTGACCTTTAATGGGAGTAGAGAACCTCAAGCTGCTGAAACTAATTTGACTCAATCATGAAGCATTTTGTTACTTTAGGAGTGTCCGTTGAGTTTCAAGTCGAGTTCACCGCATATAAACTAGAAGATAGTGCTAATGCTTAGTGGAAATAGGCAAAGCGTATTGAAAACAATGGGAACATCGATTGGGATGGTTTTGAGAAGTTTTGTGATCGTTATTTTCCTCAAGGGTACAGGGATCAGAAGATCACCTAATTCTACCGTTTGGAGCAAGGTGAGATAGCGGTTGGAGATTATGAAGCACAATTTACTGAGTTGACCTAGTTTCTCCCGTCTGCAGTGGCATCTGAAGAACAAAAGTGTATTTAGTCCCAAGAAGGGCTTAAGGGTTCTATTCGACATCAGTTGGTTGCTCTAAGGACCCAGACCTATGTGATCTAATGTCGTTGGCACTGTCAGTCGAGAGGGACAACACCTATTATACTATAAGAGTTGAGCAAGGACAACCAGTGGGCCCTAGAGAAACAACCTAAGAGGCAGCAGAAACCATCAGCAGCCACAACAACAATCGAGATATCAGCACGTTGGTGGTGCCAATAGTGGCAGTAGCAACTCATCCGACAATGATTGAAACAATTCCTATAGCTTTCATTGTCACTTTTGCAAGCAACCTGGCCATATTAAGAGGAATTGTCCAATTAAGATCTCCCTATAGGCACCACATTCTGGAGAGAGTGGATCCCGACAACCTCAACTCCAACCGTATTTTTAGCCTAAACAATTTTCTCAGCCTTTGTTTCATCGATTCACTCCACCGCAAATGCCATTTTCAACTCAATTTTTGACCATAGAATTTTCAATAAGGCTTCTCGTAGTACAAGCCACATAGTCCAAGCAATTTATAGTCTCCATCTCCGCAACAATTTTGACATACCAACCAAGGACCCAACAATGTAAACAAAGGGAAAGGAAAGGCCCAAGGACAGGTTCACACCATGACAATAGGGAGTTTTGATGCTCAAGCCAGTAGTGTAATTGTTGACGGTATGATTTTCATTTCTTAATCTTTAGCTCGTGTTTTATTTGATATTGATATAACACATTCTTTCATTTCCAGTTCATTTGTAAACACCTTGGGTTTAAAAACAAAGGGATTTAATGAGCCCATGATTATTACCTCACCCTTAAGGAAAATGTATGTGAATGTTATATACAAATCTTATAAGATTGTAATCAAGGGTGAGATTCTAAGAAGTGAATTGACTGTAATTCCAATAAGTACTTATGATGTAATCTTAGGAAGTACAACACATTGTTGATTGTCATCATAGAAAAGTAACCTTAGCAATAGTAAGGGAATGCTAATCACCTACCAGGGTCATGCTAATCAAATGATGATTGATTGATCCCTAAAACCATGTTTTGATGGATGAAGGAACTTAGTAAGTATAGTCAGTAAGAATACCACCACACCAGTGGTTGACGAATTTGAGAATGTTTTCCCTGATGAGTTACCTAGATTACCATTGCATTGTGAAATTGAGTTCGACATAGAGTTACTTCTCAGAATCGCTCCACTCTTCATCACACTGTATTAAATAGCGTTGGCAAAAATGGAGTTAAGAAAACAGCTTCAAGAACTCGCGGATAAGGGATATATCATCAACAGTATGTCACCGTGGGGTGCACCTATTTTGTTCACTAAGAAACATGATGGATCCCTTAAGTTATGTATCGACTACCGACAGTTAAATCGAGCTATAGTGAAGAACAATTATTCATTACCAATGATCGATGAGTTGTTCGATCAGTTTGGAGGCTCTTGGTATTTCTCAAAGATGAATATGCACTTAGGATACTATTAGCTCAAAATAAAGGAAAAAGATATCCCCAAGACAGCTTTCAAGACACAGTATGGATATTTCAAGTTCTTAGTAATGTCATTCAGATTGACGAATGCTCCTACAGCTTTTATAGATTGATGAATTAGATCTTTCCACCTTATTTAGATCAACTCATGATTGTATTTATTTATGACATACTGTAATATTCACAGACTTAGGAGAAGCACGAGCAACATTTGAGGATTGTTTTGTAGACTCTTTGAAGCACCAATTGTATACTAAGAAAGAAAAGTATTAATTTTGATTGATAGATGTTAAGTTTTTAAGACATGTTATCTCCAGCCAATGTATTTTGATGGATCTTTCTAAGATAGAGACTGTGGTACAGTAGGAACGACAAAAAAATATAGCAGAACCATAGTTTTCTAGTGAAACTCGTGGGATATCGCAGGAGGTTTGTGCAAGATTTCTCAAAGATAGCGACATCGTTGATGCAACTGACCAACAAGGATATTCGATTCGAATAGAGCACTGAGTGTGAGCATACCTTTTAGGAATGGAACACTTAGTTGACCATTGCTCCAGTGTTGATTATACCAAACAATAATGAACCATGTAAAATCTATACTGATGTCTCGAAACTTGGACTTCGATACATGTTGAGGCAACATGGATGGGTTGTAGCATATGGGTCACGACAATTGAAGCCACACAAGCCAAATTACCCTTCCCACGATTTGAAACTTACAACAATTATCCACACACTGAAGATTTGGAGGTCCTACTTGTATGGAGCCGTATTTCAAATTTTTTTTATGACAAAAGTTTGAGGAATCTATATATTCAAAGGAATTTGAATTTGATACAGCAAAGATGGATAGAATTTGTATAAGATTATGACTTCACCTTGCAATATCATCCCAAAAAGGCTAATGTCATGACAGATGCACTCAACAGAAAGTCTTATGGATTTCTTGCGTGTCTAGCATTAGAAGATTAGAGAATAGATGCTGTGGTTAACGAATACAGATTGCAATATTATGAGGATTGTAGCTAGGCTTTGGTTTATAACTTGGTATCTGATCCAGCACTTATTTAGCTGGTGAAACAAAGTCAGTGGCAAGATCAACATCTTCATGGAATATGGACGCTGCTTCAAAACAAGGAACAGTTTGATGAGAAGAAGGTGCATAGATGAATCTTTGTATTTTAGGAGACGTTTGGCTGTGCCCGTAATAGAAGAAGTGATCAAGGCTGTATTGAATGAAGCGCACGTCTCGTTTTGTTATTTATCCTAGAAGCACAAAGATGTACCGCGATCTTAAAAGACAATATTGATGGAGAAGCATGAAGAGAGATGTTTTGGGTTATGTTGTTGAATGTATGACATGTCTTCGAATAAAAGCCGAGCCCCAAAAGCCCATCAGTCAGCTTTAGTCACTACCAATTCCAGGATAAAAGTGGGAGCATATCACAATGAATTTTCTCATTGAATTGCCAAGAACTGAACAAAAGCACGATGTTATTTAGGTCGTAGATAGGTTGATAAAATCGACGCATTTTAGACCAGTTAGATTGACATACTCAAGGGAAGTGCTAGGAGAATTATATCTCAAACCCATAGTTAAGTTGAACGAAGTTCAGTCATCCATCATTTCTGATAGAGTTACCTAGTTTAATGCCAAGTATTGGAAAAGTTTTCAAGAAGAGTTGTGTATAGAGTTAAACTTCCTCACTTTCTTTCATCCTCAGATTGATGGTAAGTTTAAGCGGGTTATACAGATTCTCAAGGATATGTTGCGTGCTTGTATCTTAGATTTTTGCAGAAATTAAAAGAAACATCTACATCTAACCGAATTTGCGTACAGTAACAGTTACCAAGCGAATATTGAAATGGCACTATTCGAGGCGTTTTACAGAAGGTCATGTCGGTCACCGGTTTGTTGGTCAAAACCAGAAGACAGGATCATCATCGGGTCAAATGAGATACGCAAAAACAATGAGAAAATCGTAGTGATACAAGATTGATCAAAGGTAACCTAGAACTGACAAAAAAGTTATGCTGATAAGAGACATCGATCCTTAGAATTTGAAGTAGGTGATTTCATTCTTCTTAAGGTTTCCCCACGTAAAGGAATTAAATGTCTCGATGTCGGCGAAAAACTTGCACCAAGGTATGTTGAGCCATTTAGGATCATTCACCGTGTCAATGCAGTTACTTACCGACTTGATCTTCTGAGCTTTCTCATATTCATAACGTATTTCATGTGTCAATGCTTCGTAAATACCAACCCAACCTCAGTTTCGTACTACAATGTGCCAATACAAGAGGATATGACCTATGAGGAGGTTCCAATCCGTATCATCGATCAAAAAGTGACAAGTTTACAACGTTATGACATATCATTAGTGAAAGTCTTGTGGCAACTCCATGGTTACAACGAAGCGACCTAGCAACTCAAATCGACTATTCGGGAGCTATATCTACATTTGTTTTGTTTTTTAGGTAAGTATTAATTTCTAGGACAAAATTCCTTAAGGGGAAAAGTAATATCCAAATTTAATTAATTATAATTAGTGTGTAAACATGGTAAATTAGTGTCCCAATCTAGTTAAATTTGTTTTTTCTTTAATTAGTTATCATCAACATTTAAAATAATTTCTTATTGACTTTAAATTTTACAATTTAGAAGTTGGAGTTTCTATGCTAAAAATACTCTATAACCCTAAAGTACACCCAACACTCCACCATTCAGCCTTAAAGAACACCACCTATAGTTTTTTCATTGAAACCGCTTTTCTTTCCTCTGATTTAGAACCACTTCAGAGATTCTCACTTACTATTCTTCTTTATTTCACGTCATTCCCTCTCTATCCCATTCCTTGTTTACCTCGAAAACTCAGAACAAGAAAACCTAACTGTTGGAACAAGAACAAAGGCTAAACACTATCAACTTAAGCTTTCACCTAGCCATAATCCGAGGTTCGAAACATTATAGCTCAATCATATTTCAATTTTTGGATTTTATTCTTGTTTTATAGCTTTAAAATTCATATGTTAGGTTGTGGTTTTGACATTTTGCCTATCAGACATTTTCTTGAAGTTTTTATATCGAACTATGATTTGCATGTGAAAATATGGAGGCTGATGACGGCCTAGATGTATCTAAGAATGGTGAAAAACATTTTCTAGAGTTTATTTATAATTTATGAAAGCTTCTTTGATCACCTTGCACTCATAGATTCAGATTTAACATGTTCTTAAGTAGTTTTTTGACATTTTTTAAATATATTGAGACTTTAATCATGCTCTTTGATTATGCTTTCATAGACTGTAATTTGATTGTATTTCTTTTTTGTTTGTACTATGTGTGGACCGTTGTATGATCCAATGGGACCTAGACAACGTTTGAGGGATTAAACGTTTTAAATTAATTTTAAAGTTAGTCTAGCAATTTCTTTTTACTATGTTTTAATATTAGTGTTATTCTAATTATGTTTCAAATTGTCATATTTTTGAATTTTCTAAAAATGTTTTTAAAAAATATAAGAAAAATTTTCAATGTTTATAATTAAACTTTATTGTTAATTTTAATTTAACTGTCACGCCATGACCCGGTTTAAGTGCATGACATTACTAAAGCTTAAAAGATGTAAATAACTATAATTCACTTTAAATAACAACTTCATGATTCTCTATATTTATCAAGACCAACAAAAATTGTAGTCGATTTTTAATTAGGTTTAATATAACTATTCAAGCTTTAAAAGATTTCACTACATAGACATTAATATTTGGACGCCTTAATTATTTAGGTTTCGTTCCAAAGATAATTACAGTTTGAATTTTGAATTATTCCTACACATATAAAGGTCCCCATTTCGATGTAAAATATGACAAGCCT
>CAMOHE010047428.1:0-10044 GCA_946598075.1 Artocarpus hirsutus
CTTACATTTTAAAAATCTAGCTTTTACTTTTAGAATTTTGGTAAAATTTCATTTGTGCCTATACTTTATAAGAAACTTTATAATTCTTTCGCCATTTAATAATCGAAAAGATTAGTTATGACCACCTTCAATTATTATTATTATTATTATTTTTTATATACTGGCCCCACCTTGTCTTTATGGCTTCGGCAGTGCATGGAGTACATGTATTAGGCAACTAAGGGCATTACAAGCATTTTTTATATGTTAAATATCACATTAAATTATCATACGAGTGAAAGTGATTGTTTTAATTAGGGCTGACAGTTTTGGACACGCACAATGATATGATACAAAAACGACACGAGATAAACGGGTTTAGACCGCATGTTTATTAATTGTGCCATAAATGGGTTGGCATGAATAACACGAAAATAAATAGGCTGGATTCGTGCTAACACGCTAAACACGCCTTAACACGTTTAATTAAATGGGTCGTAAATGTGTTGACATGGCATGACACGACCCACCCATTTATAACAAATTTAAACTTAAAAATAAAAATATTTGAAATATTTATAGTAGGTTAGTATTAATTAGATATTGTGTTTTTGTTAATTTTCTTTATTGGCTTTTTTTTAAAAAAATTTAAAATTATTTATTTATTTTTTTTTTTGAAATTTTTAGTTAATTAGGTCATAAACGTATCATATGCATGTTGTTATCATGTCAACCCATCGCGGCACGTTTGATAATCGTGTTAATCGTGTCGTGCCGTATTATGCGTGACATAGGTGTGTCGTGTTCGTGTTTGCATTTTTGGCATGTTTATTAATCGTGTTGTGTTCGTGTTTAGGCTAAACGTGTCGTGCTGTAAACATGCCGACATAAACACGACATGAACACGATTATTACCACCTCTAGTTTTAATGCCATAGTCTTATTCACAGTGGCTGTAATTTTCTACCTAATGGTGTTATTATTTTATATATGTTGTAAAATAAAATGGACAAAACAAGAGAATATAGTTTAGAAGTAAAGAAGAACACAAGAGAATGAAAGAATGATATCTATATTCTTTTCTTCTATTTTACATGCCTCTCAAAGCCTTTATTTATAGGCTAAAGATGCTCATAGGTTACAATAGCTTAATGGTATTGTAAATGGAGAAAATAACTATGAATAAAGTGTAATAAATAAAGGTTATAGAATTTGCGAAACTTTAGGGATTATGAGACTTGAAGACTTTGGGGGTTATGGACATCTATCATAATAATATATTCATAACACTCCCCATTGGATGTCCATTATCAAGAATATGCCTCATTCAAAACTTACTAGGAAAAAACCTGTGGAAAAAATCCTAGTGAAGGAAAAAGAATACATTAATCTTGTATAATATGCCACAAGAGCTGCCTCAATAAAAACATTGTTAGGAAAACCAGTGGGACAAAACCTAAATCAAGGGAAAAAGAGTACAGCGCGTATTTCTTCCCCCTCATGGAAACATCACCTTAGATCTCTAAACCAACGCATTCTAATATTATGCACTAATCTTTCAAATGTTGCAATCGGTAATGCCTTTGTGAATAAATATGCCAGATTATCTGTTGAACGTATTTGTTGAACATCAATATCACCATTTTTGTCAAGATCATAGGTGAAAAAGAATTTTCGTGAAATGTATTTTGTTCTGTCTCCTTTGATGTATCATCCTTCTAATTGAGCTATGCAAGCAGCATTATCTTCATATATTGTTGTTGAACCTTCTTTCTTCGAAGGTAGACTACATGTTTCTTGGATATGTTGGGTAATTGATCTTAGCCAAACACATTATCGGCTTGCCTCATGAATTGCTATTATTTTTGCATGATTTGAGGAAGTTGCAACTATGGTTTGTTTTGTAGAATGCCATTGTATAGCTATACCACCATATGTAAATAAATAGCCTGTTTGAGATCGAGCTTTGTATGGATCAGACAAATAACCTGCATCTGCATAACCAATTAGTTGTGATCCCATGTTATTTGAATAAAACAAGCCCATATCACTTGTTCCATGGAGATATCGAAATATATGCTTAACTCCATTCCAATGTTTTCGAGTTGGAGAAGAACTATATCTTGCTAATAAACTTACAAAAAATGCTATATCCAGTCGAATATTATTATCAAGATACATTAGTGCACTTACCGCACTAAGATATGGTACTTCAGGACCAAGAAGTTCTTCGTTATCCTTTTGAGGTCGAAAAGGGTTCCTTTTTCACATCAAGTGATTGAACAATCATTGGGGTACTAAATGGATGTGCTTTATGCATGTAAAATCATTTTAAGACCTTTTCTATATAATTTGATTGATGAATAAAAATTCCATCTGCTAAATGCTCAATTTGCAAGCCGAGGTAAAACTTTATTTTTTCAAGGTCTTTCATCTCAAATTCTTTCTTCAAATAATCCATTGCCTTTAGAACTTCTTCAAGAGTTCCAATAATATTTAAGTCATCAACATGTACAGCAATTACAACAAAATCATATCCATATTTCCTTACAAAAACACATGGACAAATAGGATCATCTTTATAACCTTTTTTTATTAAATATTCACTAAGGCGATTATACCACATGCGTTCAGACTGCTTCAATCCATATAATGATTTGTGCAACTTAATTGAATAATTTTCTTGAGAATTTGAATTACATGCCTCAGGCATCTTAATTCCTTTAGGGATTTTCATATAGATATTGTTATCAAGTGAACCATACAGATAGGCTATAACGACATCCATTAGGTGCATATCCAGTCTTTCATGTACTGCTAGACTAATTAGAAATTGAAATGTAATTGTATCCATCACAGGAGAATATGTTTCTTCATAATCAATACTAGGTCTTTGCGAAAATCCTTATGCTACAAGTCGTGCTTTATATCTGACGACTTCATTTTTCTCATTTTGTTTTCGCATAAATACCTATTTGTATCCTCACCTCTAGGTGTTCGACTATAGGTCCAAAAACCTCACGTTTTGCAAGTGAGTTCAATTATGCTTGGATTGCGTCTTTCCATTTTGGCCAATCATTTCTATGTTGACATTCTTCAACAAATTTAAGTTCAGGATCCTTGCTTTCTTTAACAATATTTAGGGCTACATTGTATGCAAAAATGTTGTCAATAACTATTTCGTTTCGATTCCATCTTTTTCCTGTAGTGACATAATTTATCGAGATCTCTTCATTTTCACTATTTTCAAGTACCTGCACCTCTTCTAGGGTCTTATGATTAGTTATGTCTAGGGTCTCCTCAGAAGTACCTATCTTCTTAATTTGACCATCTTGATTATTTGCTCATGTTCTCTTCCGAGGATTTTTGTCTTTAGAACCAACTGGTCTACCATGCTTCAGGTGTGCTTTAGACTCATTTGTTATAGTAATATTTTGTCCTATAGGGACATCAACTCGAACTGGAGCATTTGCTGCTGGTATATGAGATTTGGTTATTCTTTTTAGGTCAATAAATGCATCTAGCAATTGATTGGCTATATTCTGCAAGTGAATTATCTTTTGAACTTCTTGCTCACGTTGTTGTGTACGAGGATCAAAATGACATATTGACGATGCTTTCCATATAATTTCTTTTTTCAGTTGTTTATTCTCTTTCCCTAATGCTGGCAAGTTTGTTTCATCAAAATGACAGTCGACAAATCGAGCCGTAAAAACATCTCTTGTCATTGGTTCAAGATATTTAATTATAGAAGGGGATTCATATCCAACATTCCCAGCCTTTTTTGAGGTCCCATCTTAGTGCGTTGTGATGGAGCAATGGGAAAATAAACTGTACAAGAAAAAATTCTTAGATGAGAAATATTTGGCTCCTGACCATAAGCCAATTGTAATGGAGAGAACTTATGATATGACGTTGGCCTAATGCGCACAAGTGCTGCTGCATGAAAAATAGCATGTCCCCAAATAGAAATAGAGAGTTTGGTTCTTATAAGTAGAGATCTAGCTATTAATTGGAGGCGTTTAATAAATGATTCTGCTAGACCATTCTGCGTATGAGCATGGGCAGCAGGCTCTTCAACAGTTATCCCAATTGATATACAATAATCATCAAAAGCTTGGGATCTAAATTCACTAGCATTGTCAAGACGTATTGACTTAATTGCATGATCTAGAAATTACACACATAATCGAATTATCTGAGCAAGTAATCTCGTAAACGTCAGGTTGCGAGTTGAAAATAAACACACATGTGACCATCTTGTAGATGCATCTATTAAAACCATAAAATATCTAAATGGTCCACATGGTGGATGAATGAGCCCACGTATATCACGTTGAATACGTTCCAGAAATACGGGGGATTCAATCCCAACTTTAGCTGGTGATGGTCTAATGATTAATTTACCTTGAGAACAAGCCGCACATGAGAATTCATTAGATTGAAGAATCTTTTGATTCTTCAATGGATGTCATCTATGGTAATGTATCCATGTGCACTTGGTGTGCAACCACATGGGAATATGCAATGTGTTGTGCCATCTCCATGGTCACATGCAAAATGGCCTATTACTTTTGTTGTGCCAAGTGAAAGGTAAAGCAACTCACCTTTTTTTAGCAAAAGAGCCTCCGCTTCCCAAAGTTTGTATGCTGTTGTGAACAATGTATTTACTATCGATGACTCTCACTTTTTTTTATGCTGATAACGTGTTGTAAAATACAAAGGACAAAACAAGAGAATATAGTTTAGAGGTAAAGAAGAACACAAGAGAATAAGAGAATGATATCTATATTCTTTTCTTCTATTTTACATGCCTCTTAAAGCTTTTATTTATATGTTAAAGATGCCCATAGGTTACAATAGGCTTAATGGTGTTGTAAATGGAGAAAGGAACTATGAATAAAGTGTAACAAATAGAGGTTATGGAATTTGTGAAGCTTTAGGGATTATGAGACTTTAAGACTTTAGGGGTTATGGACATCCATCATAATACTATATTCATAACAAGATATTATTAATCTTTGTATTTAGGTTGGTGGTGGTACTTGCAAAGCTATTCCCCGGTCTGGTAATAGAGTTGCCCATGAACTAACCAAATCATTTTTGTCCTCTGTTGAGGATAGGTTTTGGCTTGAAGAAAGCTTGGATTATATTTCTCATGTTGTTCAAGCAGACTACTCGCGGTTTATAAAATTCCATTTTCCCCTAAAAAAAAATAGTTGTCATATGAGAGTCACATGGTTTTTCCATCCAATTTTTAACATATTTTTTAAGAGGACGTTAATGGCACGCGCTCAAATTGCAAATCTTGTTAGACGTTTTGATTGTTGAATGTAGTTATATAGATGTGCACATGGTGTTAGCAACACAGGTTACGATATAATATCATGACACAATCACAATTTAATTTTCTAGGGGTTAATATGTAAAAACAAAGCTGTGGGTTATTTTAGTATCAACCCGAAATTGAGATGCCCCAAAACCGATTATGTTAATGCCAATATGCTTGCACTAAATTGACACTAAATCAACATGTAGCTTATTACACTATTATTTTTTTAAAAAATATTTTACCCTAGTATATATAGTAACAACAAATTGACACTAAATTTGATATGTTTGTCGTACAAAATTGAATTAATTTTGAGAAAATATGTGCTTTATATTACTTTTATATAGGTGCATAAATGTAGATTTAAAGTTATAAAACAAGTTGATTGAGGGTTGCGTGTCACATATGTTACAGGGTAGAGTAGGTCATGTTAGTGTTGAGATTTTCTAGTTTGCTTGTGTCATGGGTTGCGTTAGTTTTAGGTATTTTTAACATGGATTGAGTCTCAACTTGGCACAAGCACGACCCTCGAGTACCAATTGCTACCCCTACGTCTCACACAAAGATAGGTTGGGTCATGTGGGAGTTATTGTTGATCCCGCCTTGCCCATATTTATCCATTTGGTTTTGAATTCTAAGCAGTTCAAAAAACAGTTAAAATTTGACAACAATAGCCTTTTTTCAAAGGAGAAAGAAAAATTTCACTCCTGCCCCCTGAATCTTGGAGTTGCCTCCACTTTGCCTTTGGAGTTTTGAAAGTTCCCCCTTTCTACCCTAAACTTTGAATTTTTCCACTTTGCCTCCATCGTTTCATTTTTCCATCAAAGTTAGACAAAAAATAGTACATGTGACTCTTGAGGGTTCTACAAGGGTAAAATCATGATCGAATTTTGGGTTATTTACACCTGTGTCACCAAACTTTGTGTTTATCTTTGTTTTGCCCCTTAAACTTTGGGGTCGTCCCTACTTTACCTTATTTAACTTTTGCAAACTCACACCTTACTACATTTTTCATGTTTACCTCAATACGATTAGTACTCTTCCAAGGTTTGAAAAGTCATTTCCACTAATATTTGTATGGAAATTTCTGTATTTTGCAAGTATCGATACAGAAATATAATATCATTTCCATTTGACAAATTTTTGTGAAAATATATGTAATTGTCAATATCAATTATGTGAAAAGCCTAGTGGTAAATGATAAAATATTTGTGAAAATTTTGCGAAAATATCTACCCAATATAGAAAAGAAACCTAGTGCTTTTATTGATTTTTTCTAAGTTCACTCTTGAATGTAGTAAAATTCTTTTTTTAATTTACTTTTTGAATGTAGTCTTAAAATTATATAAGAAACTATTTAAATTTAATATTGTATCGATATCATTTAAACCAAAAAAATTACTTCAATTTTCACAATGCTTTTAAATTTTCATATTTTACATCAATTTTTACCAATATTAATGTTTCTGCAAAATCTAAGTATTGGTATTTTTCTTGGACATTGATATGTTCATCCTTAAATGCAACTTGCATTAAAATTGAAATTTTGATGTTGCTTTCTCCGTTTTGTGAGAATTTAGAAATTTGACGAATACAACAGTATTGAGCAAAATGGGAGAAATTCAAAGATTGGAATAGTATAGGTAGGAATTTTTAGAAGTTAGGGGCAAAGTATAAGGAATGTGTTTGATAAAAGTGATCTAAACAACCTTTTTAGTTACAAACAGTGTAAAGCCCTCACATACTATAGTAATAATATAAAAATTACAACAGTATAAACCTCTCACATGCTACAATAAAAATAATTTTAACCAACAGTTTTAACCACTTGCCAAATGCCCTAAAAGTTTAACGGGTAAAAATTGAGTGTAGCTTTAAAGTTTAAAGGTAAAAATGGGGACGATGCCAAAGTTTAAAGATATAGGTGTAAATATTTCAAAATTAAATTAGGATTGTATCCTCGCTGAACCCATGTGAGGGCACTTCTTGTTTTTCTGTCTAGTTTTGACGAAAAATAAATAGAGGAAGCAAGGTGAGAGAAATTCAAGTTTAGAGTAGGACGGTGGAAACTTCAAAGTTAGAAGGCAAACTATGAGTGATCCCAGACTTGAGGGAATGCGAACGTTAATAATAATAATAATAATTTAAAGAAAAAAATAAAACAGAAAGCAAAACAAAGCTCTGTCCGTCCGTCCGAAAAACTTTGGGAGTCTCTCGTTTCCTCCTGAGCTTTCGGAGGTTTTTCTTCTGGCTTCTGCAATAGCAATAACAATGACAATGAAAATGGCAATGGCAACTCTAATTTTAGTCCCTCTTTTCTCCCACAAACAACTCACCAAAAACTCACCAATAAATTTCAATATTTCACATAAACAAAAACAAAAACCACAAAAGAGGAAAGGAGGAAAAAAAGAAAAAAAACTTTTGGTCCATGGATAAATCTTCTTGCTTTCTATCGCAAAATAATCTTCCCCTTCTGGGTTCCCGCATTTTTTCCACCTAAAAAAGCCAAAAGAGCATAACCCATTATTACTTTTTTTCTTTCTTTCTTTGAGCTTGTGGAATGATGGGTGACCATTTTCTTGGGTTGTGGATTGTTTTATACGGAGTCATTGCCACTCCTGTTCTTTCCAAAACCAATGCCCCAGATGGTATGCCTATGCCCTCATCAATTTTCTTCTTATTGTTATTGTTTGTCAACTTCTGTATATATTTTTTTTTTGAATTTAAAAGTGGGGATTTAAACTCTGCATTTTGTGACAGAGTTGACGTGGATTTATTGCTAGGTTATGGTTGTAACCATTCATGTATTTATTTCAGCTTATATTTTTTGAGTTTCAACTGTCTATGACATTTTCTTCTATTATTTTATTTTATTTTTCCATGGCGAGTTGATAAGATATTATTTTTGGAAAAATGGCAGGCAACTAGAATGAGAATTTGTCACGCTGTGTACAATAATAACAAAAAAAGAGGATGACCTCAATTCGTTTATTTGCAAAGAGGAGAATAATATGAAATAAAAATTCATTGCATTATTTTTGAAATTTAATCCGTGGCATTTCGATTAATTTTATGTTTGATGAAAAGGGTCTTTAGAGTCATCAATAGGAGTTGTATGCTGATAAATTGCTTTCGTTAAGAAAGTTATGAAGTCCAGTGATCATTAAAGGTTTCACAAAATGAAAAAAAATATTTATATTTTGGAGGTTCATTTTGATGTTTTTACATATGTACACTGTCATTGTGCATTATTATTTACAATTGTATCAACCGGAAAGGAGAATTTAGGACCTGGTTTTGACAACCTTTGAACATTTTTTTGGTCTCACTCTTTTGGACTATTTTCACAAAGGAAAATAGTATTCATCTGACCGAAAATATCTTACTTGAAATCTTGGCTCCATTTCAATGCATCACTGTTTTTTTAAATGAGGCTGAAAACCTTTGGGTTTGCACCGGTGATTCCTCACTCTTAATTTGAACAAATTTGAGCAATGAATAGACTAATGCCGTAATTATAGCCGTGACTGTAAACTTGTGGCACATATGGCTTTGCAGGGTCGTGCATAGAACTTCGTCATGATCCTCATTTTTATTATTTATTATTATTATTTTTTTGCTGGTACACGAAGCTTGACTGAATCAAGTTTATAACTCTGTGATGTAAATCAGTAATTGCGTTTACCTATTTTTTAGTATTCTGATTTCATGTTTTATCACCTCATCCTGCAGTTGCTGCCCTTAATGTGATGTATAGTAGCTTGAACTCTCCTTCGCAATTAAGTGGCTGGAAATCAAGTGGAGGTGATCCTTGTGGCGATTCTTGGGAAGGAATCACATGCTCGGGCTCGTCTGTCACTGAAATGTAATCATCTTCTAGTTACATATTTGTGTACTTATCCAATATATTTGTTGAAGATATCTAAAAGTTTATATGTTTGTTATGATCCTCTATCTACCAAGTATGAGATTGGTTGATGGCTTATAAACTTATGTGCTCCCTCCACCTATAAGCCAGTTTTTAGGGTGAGTTTTATTCATGGGTTTGTAGGCAATTGGTATAGGCCCAGCATGAGATATGTTCTTATCAATTGGTATCAGAGCCAAACCCATGCTCCGCCCACATTGCAGAATGGATAATCTGGAAAGGCCAGAGTAAGTCACCCAGAGTGGGCCGCTATAGACGTCGGTGTCGAAAGCATGGTGGTGTGTTATGATCCCATATTGATCAAGTAGGGGATTGGTTGGTGGTTTATAAACCTATGGGCTCCCTCTTCCTACAAGCCGGTTTTTAGAGTTGACTTCTACCAATAGATTTTTAGGCAATTGATATGGACTTAGTATGAGATGGGTTCGTATCAAAGGTCATTGCATACATCTATCCAAAACTTCCGAGTCATAACTTAAATCTGTTAACAAATTTGCAGAAACTTATCTGACCTTGGACTTTCCGGATCAATGGGCTACCAGCTGTCAAGCTTGACATCTGTCACCTACTTGTGAGGCCCAGTTTCTTGAATAACCATTCATTTTTCACTCTGTTTTTTGTTGAAAGGACATGCAATAAAGGCAGTGCATTTGTTTGTGATAGTACAGTGATTTGAGCAAGAACAAGATCAAGGGTGATATACCTTATCAACTTCCTCCTAATGCGCAGTATATGTAAGTTGCAGTGGCTCGAAAACCTTTAGTGGGCATTAACCAATTAACATGTTTTGCTGAGTGATATT
>CAMOHE010047429.1:0-54176 GCA_946598075.1 Artocarpus hirsutus
ATGACTAAGACGGTATCCACATCCAAGTTTGAGCATTGCTTGGACTTGGTTGGTGTTTGCTGTTGAAGTTTGCCCTTAGGGGCGTTTTTGTGGAAGAGGTGAAGACAGCTCGTAGAAGATTTGTTCCTTGAAGTGGAATTCGTGTCAAGGTGGAGATTGTTAGAGTATGGTGACCCGAATTTAGTTTGACCCGATCCGAAAAGCTCGCGGTGTGACAAATTGTAGTGAAAAACAAAAATGGGATTTTTCATGAGACTGTGGTGGTTTGTTTTTATACCTATTTATATGATGTATTGCGTTAGGGTTTGTTTTTATCGATTTTCAAGCCTCCCTAGCGCCTCCACTGTAATCTTTTCGAGTTTAGTGATTTTCTTCTCCTCTGCCCGTGGTTTTTTCCCGTTTTGGGTTTCCACGTAAATTCTGTGTGTTATTGTTCTTTGTTTCTATCGCATTAATTTTGCAACAACAATAAAAAGGAAACGAGGGTTAAAAATAGAAAACGGGCAAGAAAGCAAACGATGGGGGAAAATATATATATATATATGTATATATATATATCGACGGACAAATAGGGAACAAAAAATAGCAAAAGCGAGAGACGAGAGGATATTATAAAGCGACTCTAGAGAGGCAGGGACACAAAGGGAAACGACAATGATCTACAAGAGGAAAAACAAGAACTACAACTTTAAGACAACAGAGTAACAGAAAAACGACATGGTATTCTTAGCCTAGTTCTTCTACCGTGTAAGCGCAAAAATCGACGGTGCGGCTAGAGGGAGAAGGACATTTATTTTATAATGACAACATGTTATTAAAAGTCGGACATCATTATCATGAGTTTGTTATCGTTTTAAAAACGGGATAAAAAAATCAGCATATTTTAAGTGTTATTTTGATTGTGGAAACGACAACAGTTTTAGAGCCCATTTGAAATAGCTTGTTTGTTTGAAGTTGTTTTTGGTTTATTTTACCTAAAAGTTGTTTACGAAACCCTTTGGTGACTTATAAAAAAGTGTTTATGACTTTTATAAGCATTTATTGGAGAAACCAAGAGAAAATTGCTTACAAAAAAATGCACTAATGCAAAACTTTTTTATTTACACTTTTGATCTTATATTTAAGAGTAATAAATTAAGAATTTTATTCATATATTTAAATTATATTACTTTTTATATCAATAAAAACTTTTGACTTAATTAACCAAACAACTTTAAAAGCTCTTTTAAAATCAAAAAATACTTTTTCATGTACTATCAAAACACTAATTAAAAAGCCCTAGTTTATGCTTATCTTTTTTTGCTACTTAAAAATAAAAGCACAAGTTATTCCAAATAGGCCCTTAAAAAATAAATTTAGTATCGTTTATACATGAGACAACTATTCTTTTTTTTTTTGCTATGAGACTAAGCATATCTTTTGCTTTGTTTAAGAAACACGTTAGAAAAACAGATTCAGTTTGTTACAATATAAAACTCTTACATACTACAGTATTTAAGTTCTATATTTAACTCCTATCTAATTCCCCAAATGAACTTTAACTTCTCAAGTCTAGGCCGTTTTTACGTTTCGTAAGAATATTCAAAAACGACGTATGAGTTTGATTGTCATTTTTTTTTGACACAATTCGTGCAGCCTAGTTTTTATGTCGCTTGAATGCCAAAATGGTCACTTACACTGCAATCTCAATTCTCGTGTCCGTTAAAATTAAATGCGATTTTTTTAATTAGCGATTCCCCTGAACCCCAAGTCGTGCTTTAAAATGCTCTTGTTTTTATAAATGTAGATTGTTATTTGGAATTGTTGTTCTTTTTTTGGTCAAAGATTGATGCCTAATTGCACAAGCCAATTAAGTACAAACTTGAAAGAAAAAAATAAGTAAAATTATACTTCTTATTAAACTTATAAGAGCGCCGTTTAATTATAGAATTTTTTTTAAGTATTGCAATAATATTTACGTTTTATACTGCAATTTAAATGGCAATTATTATAATAATATAATTTTTTGTTATTAAAAAATATTTCAAATTTCTTATCACATTTCACTGTGACTAGTAGGATTTTGTTATATGTTGACAGTTCCCCAAAATTAAAGAAAAGGCATGTAGCTTTCTGAGATCCGTGGGCGTGATATTACTCAAATTCTGGGTCAATTTGACAAACATCGTTTCTGTGTTATTGTCTTTCAATTACTATCCCTGTGCAAAAGTATGGAACATATTACTTTCAGATAATATTAGAACATAAATTGATCCTAAGTATTTTAACATAGGATCAAACAAACATTAGTTATTTAAGATATTACAAGTATTTTTTATTAGGAGAAACAGTATGAAACAAAAAAATAAAGAAAAAAAAATAATAAAACACAATAATTGTAGTAAAAAAAAATAGTATTTCTATGTAACTTACGAAAAATTTATAACCGTGATTAAATTATTGTTATGAAGTTAAAATTTAATATAATATTTAAAATGTCTTAAAAATACTTTTAATAATATAATAATTATCTTAATAATATCATATATTGTACTATATAATTACATAATAATAATTTTAATGATATTATTTTAACATATTTATAAACTTTTTACTATTTTAATTCAATAGCCACTTGTCTTCTTAACCGCGTAACTTATTCCCAAAATCGAGCCCAAATAGCCCAATACACCTTAGGGCCGCGAACAGAAAGCCCATCGTAGGCCCTGATAAGAAGCCGCAACCACAGAAAAACATACAGAGGCGGAGAGCCCGGCCCCTATTGTGCCTCCTCTTTATCCGGTCGAAAACAAGATATTTTCTTTGTGTCAGCTGAAGATCCTCACTGGCTCAGCCATGGCGGTGTCAACATGCTGGATAATCTGACTTCTTCTCAACCATTTTTCTTCACTAGAGAAGAAGTAGAAGAAGAAGAAAATGAGCCACAACTGAGAATTAGGTAACAGAGAAGCACAGGATTCCCAAACAGTAGTACTGTAGAGCTAGGGCACACAAGTCCATGGCTTCCATTTCTAAGCCACCCCCACTTCTCAACAGCCTCCATAGCCATTCTCTCTCTCACCACCATTATTCTCCTGTAACTTTATCTTTTCCTTTCCGCGCGACGACGTCGTTCCCCGCTCGCGTTGGCGCCCTAAAGACTGGCTCCGACGGCGGTGGTAGTAGAATCGGCAGCCAAGAGATGTTCGGCCCGGAATTGCTGAGGAAGCCGGTCGTGTCTCCGAGGAAGGACCTGACCGGGGTTTCGGAGGAAGAGAAAGAAATTGAGCGGCGGAGAAATTACGGCGGCGACGACGACAACGAAGACGACGATAAATGGGTGGATTGGGAGGACAAGATTTTGGAAGACACTGTGCCTCTCGTTGGCTTCGTTAGGATGATTCTCCATTCCGAAAAGTAAGAATCGCCTTCTTCTTTTTCAGTTAGAAAGTTCCAAAAATGAAGTTTTTGTCCCCCTTTCTTTTCAGTTCGTAGGCGTAAGCGAAAAAGCTCTGGTTAATTAATGTTTTTAATAATTAACTGTTTCCGTAGTTAATCTAGAAGTATCATATCCTGGTTCTCGGTTCTCCATCGAAGAAGTTGTTTAAGAATGTTTTATCCTTGCCCTACTATGCAAGCAATAGTTTGTATTGTATATAGGTATATAGTTAAAGAGAGGAGCTTTGAAGGTATTTCTAGGGGTATGTTAAAAATACACGATAGGACTTGCAATCTTGAGTCTTGGTAATGGTGGAGCTCTTCGTAAGGGTAATTCTGACCGTCGTTGGGTAATTATGGGCTACCTGGGCTTTGGCTTAGGCTTGGGAGCTATCCGAGCTTCACTTTATGGTGGCATGGTTGATTATGACCTTATGGGACGTTTGCTCTAGAAGTAAGTAGGTTTTACTTTTGGGTTAGAGGTCAGTGTCAATTTATAAATGCACTGAACTACTGGTTATTGGGTGGGGTGGTAAGGTTGCCCGTTTCTTGGTCCCCGAAAAGGGTTACCTTACTCCTTCTCGGGTTTGAGTCAGTCACACAGGGAGTGTATGAGCAATTCACTTGATGCGGTATTCATATGTTGTTTGGCTGCACTACCTCCCCGAGGTTAGTCCACCCTTTTTTCCTACAACCCTTTAAAAATTGGCAAACAATAGTAGAAAATGTGCAATAGACTAGCACATATCCATAATAAGATCATTTTTCTTGACTTGAAATTTGAAAATCATCTCCGCCCCAGCGCTAACTTCTTTGCATGTTGCTTCTTTAATAGTCCACATTTGACGTGTGGGATAACTTTTTAAGTGTGATGGAATTGCCCCTTCTGTTGCAGGATTAAGTTGCTTCTACGCAGTCCAATGGACCAGTAGGCAAATAAAATGCCAAACTAGGGCCCTGGTTACTTATGCTAAATGCTTTTAATAATCCTTATGTCTTATTGAAGATATCTGGTGTTTTTAGCTGATTTGTGATGTTATTTGTATATTTTGCTCTTTTGGCTAATTATCGTCGTGTGCAAATGTGGTGTTCATAGGTACGAAAGTGGAGATAGGTTGAGTCCTGAGCACGAGAAAACCATTCTTGAGAGGTTGCTTCCCTTTCATCCAGAGTTTGAGAAGAAGATTGGATGTGGAATCGATTACATCACGGTATTCTCTCTCTCTCTCTCTCTCTCTCTCTCTCTGTATATATATATATATATATTATATATATATATATATATGTCCCCACCCATTTTTCTCATACTTATATGTGATGTTTCTAGAATGATGCTCTCTAATTTTATGATTTATCTAAAGAAAATGTAGTGGCATGCTTCGTCTGGTTAAGCTTATTTAAATTGCCTTCACTTATTTACTCATAGACTCCAATTAGCTTCTTGGGAGTTTTTAGTGTTAAGAATGTGTAGAATTAGAGAGTAAGTAAATCAAGTTGTTCTCAAATTATTTCACTTCTTTGTTATACGACTGAATCAGATTTCTAATGCTCGCATGTTTATATTTCTTTGGATGAACAGGTTGGTTATCATCCCGATTTTGAAAGATCGCGATGTTTGTTCATTGTTCAAAAGGATGGAAAGTTGGTCGACTTCTCATATTGGAAATGCATTAAGGGCCTGATCAGGAAGAACTATCCTTTATACGCAGATAGCTTCATTCTAAGACATTTCCGACGGCGGCGTAAGCATAGTTTATGAAGACTGAATCAATGCTTATTACCCTACCCATTATATGAAGAATATTTGAATATTTTTCTTCTTTTTTTCCTTGTTGGATTATGTCTTTTTTTTTTTCCTTTTCCTTTTTTCAAGTGAGCTTTGCCGAAATGAGTAGTAGATATTGAAGATTCTTATTGGGTTGCAAGTGAAAACAAGCAACTTAAATTAGAATTTTGGTTGATGCTGTAGAACAAAACTGAATTTGGGTTCTTAGCTGTTCAATAGCTTAATATTATTCGAGCTTTTGCCAATTTCTTTTGTATGACATGCTCTTTTCACTGATTTTTGGCGGTTCTGAATTCCAAGTGTTCTCTCCTCTCCCCGCCCCCTTTTTGCCAGTGTTGACTTCCTTCAGAGATTAATCACCCCTTTTTCTAGTTGACTTGAGCCTGATCTTTACACCCAATGAGAAAAGGTCCAATCATGCTAGACAAGATCAACATCCAAATTTTTTTTAGGGCTAAATAATCACGATTAACCCAGAAATTGTGGGATTTAAAATGATTAATTAGGTAAACTTGAAAAAAGAAGAAGAAGAAAACCCATTTGGATCTGATCAGTTTTTAAGTTTTGGAAACTCTTCGAAGCCGTTACTCTACGTCTTCATTTTTAATGGGAAAGTATACAAGTACTTCATCGCAGTCAAAGGACATTTTCACACTTCAAATCACTAAAAATCAATTCACGAGTGGATAAGCCTGATCAATTGGTGCGATGTTCCCCGTTGTCCCTTATCCAAAATCCTAGAGTCTTGAAAATGTGAAATCTAAGCGTTGATTATCAGCACCCTTGAAAATCTAGGAAACGATCTAGCGTAGTCCTGACATGAGGTTCGCCTGTTTTTGCCGCAACGACAATGATAGGATTTTCCATAACCAGAAACCCCAGTAGCTCAATTGAAAGAAATGTCCAAGGATCGTACCGTATTGTCCCTTTCCTTTTCTGGTTAAAACAAGTGTCATCTTGTTCTTGCTTCGTTAAAAAGTCTACAGTTTAAATCCACCCACGGACTTCTGTTTTTCTTTTTTCTTCTTTTTGGATTTATGTGGTGGAGCGAGTAAACAGGGCTACGTGGTGATATTTCACACTGAACGTAACATATCTTCAACCACGTGTTCGAGGGCTGGTCGAGAAATGTCTATGAAAAATGATTTTGACTTTGCCTTCATTTCAAAATTCTCTCTGTGGTTTTTGGAAGGCCTCAGCGCTTGGTGCACTGGCTAGTACTTCTCGAGAAATTGCTTGGCCAGTATATAGTAGAAGGCTCTACTCACAAACATGATCCTTGACTCTTTGCTTTATTTTGTTTTGTTTTTTTTTTTAATCTCTCAAAATGTGGAATGATTTCATGACGGCCTGGCAAGACATGTTGAAATAACATTGTAAGGTTTATTACTCACTTGATATGGCGTCCAAATCAAGTCCTACAAAGCAAATTAGCAGCTACTATTTATGTAAAAAAGTTTGTTGGTCAGATGATTAAGGCTGATGGGGCTAATCATAATCACTAAAAACACAATTTAAAAGAACCCCCTTTTTTTATCAGACTTCTTTGTACGCGTGATTCATTTGGATGTTCATGCGTTTTGACTCAACATCATCACCATTCATCAAATAGTGCTTGGAAGTTACCTACATTAGATATTATTAAGGGGAAAAGGATTCCAAACTATGCCAAGTGCCAACAAATTAGAGCTAATATTTTAGGCAATTCATTGTCACTTCCACAGAAAACGGCTGAAATATGCCCTTCGTTTTCCCTCCTTTATCTTTGCCAAGAAACAGAATAAAAAAAGTTGGTCCTATTCATATGGCATTTGGAATTCCCCTTTCCAATACAAAGTAGTTGCTAAGTGCTTTTTTGTTGAGTTGCTTTACTTCCAATCTTAGATTGTTCGGTATCATAGTACCCTACACTACTATTATTGCATATAAATACTGCCAAGCGAGGCATGCCTATCTTTGATATCCTCGCAATAGTTTGGTCCATTTTTTTAAGGCTTGTTTGAGAGCCTCGATTGGAACGTATGATTTCAATCAATAGCGTAAAGCTTTCGGCAGCTACAATAAATTACTACAATTTAAAGCTTTTCAAACCAACAATTTCAGTTTCAACTGTTCTTTTAAAGAACCTATTATTGTTTACATATACATGAACTTTGTGCGCAACTTTAATCTTCATGATCTTTTTTTTAAGGCTTGTTTGGAAGCCTTCGTTGGAAGAGGTGATTTCAACCAATAAAACTGTTGATAACTACAATAAATTACTATAATATTAATCAATAAATTACTATAATATAAAATATTTTAAACCAACAATTTAAGTTCAAACGGCTCTCTCCCAAAGAACCTATTATTTTTTACATGTACATGAACTTTGAGCACAACGGTAATTTTCATGGGCCGATAGCTTATTGTTTGTCGTTTTCTATAAATTGCCTTCCTCCAGAGGCAACTCCGCATTTCCACATATTCGCTTGAAAAGTCCACCATTCTCTCTCTCTCTCTCTCCTTTTTTCTTTTCTCCGCTGCTTTTTTTTTTTTTTTTTTTTTCCGCTGAAAGAAAAGTTCAGCATTCAATGTTTGTACCACCGACCGACCTTTTCCTTGGGATTTTTTTGAAGACTTCTAAAAGTCTCATCTGTTGTTAATATTATCATGTTTTTTAATGCGTCTTGACAGTACGAAACAAAAATATGAACTTGAACAAAGAAATCCAAAATTACGGCATCCCATCCTCATTTAGTTATACAGTATTGTAAGAGATTAGTAGCGAAACGACGAATATATTATGGGATGTTTGAAAAAGCAAGAGAATCTATTGTTAAAATTATTTTTATTGTAGTATATAAGAGTTTTATATTGTAACAATTTTTTTTATTGTTATTATAATATATAAGACTAAATTTATGGTGGTAACTAAGTGGTTGTTAAACAGGGGATTAATTTATTCACTTGCCTAAAATGTAGGACTTGAGACAAATCTTTCAAACCAATCCCCGGCATACACTTTCCACAATTATATTTGTTGCCGTATTGGGATGGAATTAATCAAATTAAGCTTTAAAATATGGTTTCATTTTTTCTATTGTTGTTTAAGAGATTAGGCATCTCATTTTCGGAATCTTTTCTCTTTTCACATGCCGAGCTAAGCTATTAAATCATATAATTTTTAATAAATGTAAGTTTTTTTTTTTTTAAACTCCAAATACAACTGTTGGCTTGAACAAATGGAGATTGTATACAAATATTTACAAACCATCTTCTGATGGAAATAATAGTGGAGGACGATAAATGGCGGAATTTTTTTGGTAAATTAGTAAACACAATTAGATTTTGGAATTTATTTGAATTTATCACATAATTAAATTTAGTAAATTTGAGATTTATAGAATTGGTCCCATGATTAAATTTTAGTATGCAAGATCAATGTGGTAAAACATGGATTTACGAGATTAGTCCCATAAAATTTCAAATTATATACAATTGCTCAAAATTAGTTTTTTTTTATTTACATATGATTTATTGATTTTTTAGTCATAAGCTCATTTTTTATCCTTATAGTTCTCATTTAAAACAAAACGTTGTTAATTTTTTGATAGTTTTTGTCTTGACATTAAAAATAAGTAAGGATTCTTTCAAAATTTAACAAATATAATCACATCATTATTGCATAGTAATTGAAAGTTTTAAAAAATAGTTTTTGATAGCAATGTTTACCGAAATAGCTTTATTAAATGCAAAATGTTATAGTTTATAATAATTTTTAACAACGCAAATATTTATTATCTTTAAATATGCTAAATTCTGAAAATCTTTCGTTATTTTTGATATTAAGGACCAATAAAATATATATATATATATATATATAATATCAAAATTCAAGAGATTTTAGAGGGAGAGAGGCCAAGATAACAATATTTTTTGCTTAAAAAAAAATAACTGTTGTCTTCGCACTTTCAGACTAGTACTATTTTTGGAATCTACAAGAACCACAAATAGAATAGTAATTATCAAATAACGAGTCACATGGTAATTGTTGAAGACGCCAAATAAGACCTTGGTGAGTGACACAATAATTAAATGTGAGAATTAATTGTACTATTACCCTAAAAGAAAAATACTTTACCGACTTGGAATATAATTCTAAACTATTGGATATTCATTCAATTTTGTTAAATTATATTATTTATTTTTTATGTAATATGATTTTTAACATAGGTTGTCAAGACCGACGGAAAATAAACTGTTTGAAATTAGAACTTTTGATTTTATTGAGAACAAAAAAAGTACATGAAGAAAAAATAATCAGATTAACGAACGCATAAAACTTATAGTAATATACTCTTAATATGATAAGTACTTTTACTTTTAGCTGTTGTAGAAAATTTACTATAATAAAGAAGAAGTTTACAAAAAAAAATAATACACTATTTAGCTTTGTGTTTTCTCTAACCAACCTAATTCCACACATTCTTTTATATTTAAATAAACTACAACAACCAAATTCTACGAGTATGAAATCCCTTAATAAAACTTTAATTAAGGGTAATAAAATTTTGGTCAGAGGCTTCCTGCCTTCTTCTAACTCCCACGACAACCTTACTGATAAGACCGGTCCTCGTAAATTCTTTATGTAAGATAGTAATAGGGTGTTTGGGAGAGTGGTGAGAACTACTTTTACTGTAGCATGTGAGAGACTTTTTACTGTAGCAATTTTTTTTATTTTTTATTTTATATTTTTTTTTGTAGCATGTAAGAACTTTTTACTGTTCATAACTGAGATTGTGGTGGGAACCACTTTGCCAAACGGGGCCTAAGTCGTCTAGCCATTGAAGTTGGTTTCACCTTAACATGATAAACAACTTGTGAATTAAAAAAGGAAACATAGACACAAAAATTTGATCTGTCATGGTGATGTGTATATTTGAGAATAAGCAAATTAGAAAACCATGCAATCGGCTACCGGCTGATTGTACGGCCAGCCAAGTAGGACGTATTGCTATTTTTAACCGTGAAAGTGGAGATTTTCTTTGGGAAACCGAAAGAAGAAAGATAGAGACCAAGCCCACCCCAAACAGCGAATAGGCTTTCTGAGAATAGCAGGCTCTATAACTGCCGGGATTCTCTGCAACCTAAAGCTCATCCACTTGGTAGATTTCTCCTCCCTACTTTTCCGCGGGACTTGGTAAAGGCAATAAGTCATTTCCCAAAATGACCAATTAAATAAAAAAGAGCAGTTCATTGACTAACTTTTCCTTCTTTCTTTTATTTCTCTTTGATCATCAAAATTACAGTAAGGAAGTAATTTATTGAACGAATAATAACAGTCTAATTAGTTGTACACTTTAATAAGATATTAAGACTTCAAATTATGCTCAGTTTTATTTAAAAATAATGGTATTTTCCTTTCTCTTTATTAAAAAAAAAAAGAGTAATTAATTGTACAACCATTTTGGTACAAAAGAAAATTTGTTACACAACTCAGAGTGTCCCAACTTCCAAGGCCTCCCGTTGTCTGGTTAGTCCTCTAGGCATCTTTTCTTTATTTATTACTTAGAAAAATTACACATTTTTTTATTTCCAAACAAAGTGCGTGCCTGCACCTTCGCCACCGTAGCCCCTGAATTCCACGTGACAATCAAACCTTTTTCTAAGCCTTGTCCTCTAGAACTTTTTATAACCAATTTAATGACCTTTTTCTCTCTCTCTCTCTTTTTTTTTTTTTTCACTAGGAAACTGGATAATTTAAATCCCCAAAAGTTTTTGTTATGTTTCCAATTTTAGGTGAGGGTGTCTGCCCCCAATGTTCTGCCGTTGATGTCGTAATAAAATCAATATTGGATAGGATAATAGTCGTTTTTGGTCTAGATACTAATGTTTGAAAATTATGATTAAAATTAAAATTTTTAAAGTAAAAATTATGCATGAAAATTTTATATTATAGCTTATTTTTTATTAACATATAAGAGTTTTACAGCATAAGAATTAAAAATTTTGATTACATTGATTTGCTAAACAAATCAAAGAGTGTTTTTGAAACAATATTAGAACTTGTAATTAAAGTATATAAAAGCTTTGCATAAGAATTTTTTGTCTTAATATATTTCTCAAAAAAATTTTAATAAAAATTTTAAAAGAAGTGATTTGCCAAACATATCGGGTCTTGTCTCTTTTTTGTCCGCAAACTTTTTGCAAGCGTTGGCTTTTAAACATTTTGGGTCTTCGGCTAAGCACACAATTTGGCACGACGTGACTTGCAATAGCGGCTACTCCCTTAATTAGGCAAATATCTGGATTTTTTTTTTCTCTCTCTGACTTTTTGGAGACTTTTTGTAAAAGGTATTTGTGGTCGGTGTAGTAGTTATTTTTTTTTAACAAAAAGTTGTAAAACAAATCAAAAATAAATTTTTTTGAGAGGTTTAGGAGATTTTATGTTTTTGAGAAAAATCAAATTAACTCAAACAACTTGTTATTAGTTGGATAATTTGGTTTGGTCAGTTTAGTTTAAGCTTAAACAAGTTAAAATCTACATAAACAACAGTTTTAAAGAATCTTTAACAATATGATTAAAATTATTTATTAAAATTATTTTTACTATAATATATTAAAAGTTTATACTTTGATGATTTTTTATTATTGTTGCAGTATAAAATTTTTTTACATTATTTATAAAAAAAAAAAAAAAAGATCCGGGTCACTTTTTGACAAACACCGTATTAATATCACTATCAGTCAAACAATTTACAATAGAGATGACTAGCAAAAGATTTACATTAAAGGCGAATGACATTTTGAGAGAGTTGAAAATTCGTTGTTTGTGGAGCTTAAAAATTAATTTTCTGCGGAATTGCATGCACGTCAATCGGGAAGACTGCATCAATAATTCTTCAATGTTTATAAAAACGATTGAACGTTTTTATTTATTATAATAAATTGCTTGTTTTATAAGATTTACAATTATAATATTAATTTTGTGTACTTTAACTGTTGTATCCATGAAAAAGAAAATATCAACCGAAATCAACCAAATGTTTATTACGTTAATAATTTATACCATTCGTTAAATAATTATTATGTTAATAGTTTATACTAAAGATCTTTCTTGTTGGTCCTTTAAAAAAAAATATATCTATTCTTCCTGTCGGCATATGGCTTTCACGTGCCTTAAAGCTCCGGTTGGACGAAAATGCCCTCTTGAACTTGCACGAACGGATTATCACCGGTCGCCAGATGCCACACGCAACCTTATGGGTGCGTATTACACCCAGGCGTACTTTTGCGCCTCATCCTTATCCAACGCCACTGTAATTTTAAGACCATCATAAGATCCCATCGAATCCTCGTGAGAAACGTGGACGGTCCAGATCCTCCCACTTAGCGAAAACCCATTGGTTTCCGTCACATCAAAGCCTCCTACCCATCCCCATTGGCCCACGTTAAAAAGCCTCTCATCAGTGATCCACGTCTCAATTATTTTTTATTTTTTTAATATTTCAGACAATTCGATTATTTATCTATTTTTTTCAATAATCATTTTGAACCCACTCGTTGTCCTCAAGCTCAAAAACACAAACAGGAGCAAAATAAAAAATAAAAAAAAAACCGAAGAAAATGAAAAAGTTAATTGAAAAAAAAAAAAGAATATATAAAAATTGTTTATATATACATATACAGAGAGCAGCAGAGGTCGGTAGAGATTTGGCGGTTGTGGGAGAAGGCTGCCAAATTAATAAGCGTGGAAAAAAAGAAGAAAAACGCAGACAAAGAAGCCACCAGAAAAGAAATTAGTGAAAACCCAAAAATACCTAAAAAAGCAAAAAAAAAAAAAAAAAGGAAAAAGAAAAAAAGAAGAAGGTAAATGTAGTAAAAGCATCGCTTTATTATCTTTATTTATTTTTAATTTTCCGTAATTATAGTTTTTTCGTCCAAATTTATTCGGGTTTATCATTTTCCCAACTACTACTACTCTTCTTTGCTCCTCTTGTTAACCTTTCTCTCTATTCTTGTTTTGGTTTTGCAAAAAAGTTTTGTTTCTGTGACTTATCTTCTGCTCAAATTTCCTTGTGAATTTTTGCTTCTTTTTTTTGGGTCTTTTGTTTTGGTTCTGAGCTTGAGTAACGAAGTCGGAAATTGATCGAGGAGCTCTGGTTTTGAATCGTTTGAGTGATGTGAAAAGCTTGGAAGATTTTTCGAATCGTTTGGAGTTTTGAAAATCATTGGTTTAAGAAACTCAGCGATTTTGTTTGATCGGAGATCATGAACTAACAATGTTGATTTTCATCTCCTCAATCTGAAATCGTTTCTTCTGTAAATCGTTTTCTTTGGATTATAGGCTGCGCCAAAGGAAGATTCTTAGCTCAGAGAATCAGAAGCTTGGAGTTTTTTAGATTCGCGCAAAAAAAAAGGGGTCGAATATGAATTTTAGGGGCTTCGGGAATGAGCCGCAGGGGAACAGCGGCGGTGGCGGAGGGAGGCCGCCGCCCGGGAACAATGAGCTGGTGAGGCAGTCGTCGATCTACTCTCTGACCTTCGACGAGTTCCAGAACACCATGGGCGGGAGCTTGGGGAAGGATTTCGGTTCAATGAACATGGATGAGCTTCTGAAGAACATTTGGAGCGCAGAGGAGATCCAATCGATGACGTCAGTCGGCGGCGCATCCGCCGCCGTGCAGAGCGGCGGCGGCGGCGGCGGAGTAATGGTACCTCTGCAGAGACAGGGCTCGTTGACTCTGCCGAGGACGCTGAGCCAGAAGACCGTGGACGAGGTCTGGAGAGACATTTCCAAGGAAGGGAATGGTGCCGTTGGGGCTAGTTTACCGCAGAGGCAGCAAACCCTAGGAGAGATGACTTTGGAGGAATTCCTGGTGAGAGCTGGGGTTGTGAGGGAAGATAACAATAATCAATTGGGTGGGAAGCAACTGCCGAATGGGAGCGGCTTCTTCGGCAATTGCATTAACAACGCCAGTTTAGGAATTGGAGCGGGATTGATGGGGAATCCGATTGTTACTCCGATTGCGGAGACGAGTAACAATCAGATTCCTATTCAAGCTGCGAACTTGCCGTTGAACGTTAATGGCGTGAGATCGAATCAGCAACACCAGATTTTACCGAAGCAGCCAGCCATGGGTTACGCTTCTCAGTTGCCTCTGCAAACTGGTGCTAATCAGCTGGGAAGTCCCACTGTGAGGAGCGGGATCATGGGGATGTCGGAGCAAGGTAGTTTGGGGGGTGCTTTGGTACAAAGTGGAGGAGGAGGGATGGGAATGGTTGGATTAGGAGCTGGGGCTGTAACTTTGGCGTCTGGGTCGCCTGCGAATCATATATCGTCTGATGGAATGAAGAGCAACGGTGATACTTCGTCGGTTTCGCCGGTGCCGTTCGTGTTTAACGGCGGTTTGCGGGGGAGGAAATGCAGTGGGGCTGTGGAGAAGGTTGCGGAGAGGAGGCAGAGGAGGATGATTAAGAACAGAGAGTCTGCTGCCAGGTCGAGAGCTCGCAAGCAGGTGAATTCATTTGTTTTGATTGATTTTCTTTTCTTCCCTTTTTTCTGGTGCTTTCATATATATGTTCAAATTCTGGATGTAGTGAATCAGCTGCTGGGTTTCATGTTGGGTTTTTGTTTAGACAAGTGAACGCTCGGATAACACAACACGCATTCAAGTTAGAACCAAGTAGAAGGAAAAAAAAGAAAAAAAAGCGCTTTTAAGTTACGTGTTAAAAATTTATCAGTGGGCTCTCGGGCCACCTGTATATTTATCAGTGACCTGTACGTAGCTATGATGTTGCATCACCGTACCACTTGGCTGTATATTCGTTCTGCCACCTTAATGGACTGACTGAAAATTCAAGGCTATGATTAGACATGTTCCTTGCGCTCTTTAACACATGGGGAAGAAAAGTGGATGTTTGGAGTTCATTATCGAAACGCTTTTTTTTTTTTTTTTACCCAGCTAAAAAGGATGAAACTGTGATGGGTCCAAGAATTAAAAGAAATTACTGATAAATTTACGTCTTGTTGTCACTTTATAAATTTTGCTAGCCATTGATATTCTGCTTTTATCGTCTATTGACGTTCTGTGTCCCAAAACTTGGTGAAAGATTATGGTAGCAGAATGGTAATGTGATAGCGATCTGACATGACAAGAGATGAAAGATTTTGAGAAGTTACGATCATGAGAAGTTATAAGGATCCAGTTTAGTACGAGGTAATGGAACGCTAATGAACATAATATGAAGTTAAGTTGCATAATCTCACATATAAAAGACGTTGAATAACTTCTGGAACTACGAACTTTTAATTCTGTTTTGATTAAAAAAAAAAAAAAACACTACAATTTTCTTGGTCGTGGATTGGCGTGGTGGAATGCATAGGATAACTTATTACTATTGTTGTATATCCTTTGGCTGTGTGCTTGATATTTTCGCCTGTTATCTCTTGTTGCATTCTTACAGGCTTACACTATGGAATTAGAAGCAGAAGTTGCCAAGTTAAAAGAGGAGAACGAAGAACTGACGAAGAAACAGGTAATTGCTCGTAGATTGTTTTTGTACATATGCACACACGAGTAAGTTGGCATTAGTGTGGAAATCCTAACTGGATTGCCCTTTTGGACGTTGCAGGCAGAAATGGTGGAAATTCAGAAGAACCAGGTACTTTGGATTTGCCCCCCCTTTCTTTAGACTAGATACAATTTTTTCTCTGATTAATTATGAATTTATGACTTGATAAATAAATGAAACGAATTTACAACTTACCATGTCGTTATCAGAATACCATGTTTTAGTTATGTCTTGTTCTATGGAGATGATTTTTTCTTATTATATGGCAAACACTTAATTCTGAATTAGAAAAATTACCAGTTTGGGGAACATATAAGTGTCTTTCCACAACACACAAAACCATCGCAATAAGAGGAGCGGGAATAGGATCCCGTAAACGAGTTATTTATTCATTAAGAAGACTAGAAATCTGGAATTCGTGATCTCAGCAACTTGTCGTTGATTTAGTCGTATTTATCTCCTAAATACGTGGCAAATTATAGTCTGTCCAGACACAATCAAAGAATTGTTTATTTGAATCCCATGTATGAAGTGTAAAAGAGTCAGAATTAATTTCTTAAGATTCACATACTTCCACCTTGTGACGAGCGTAGTCTTGAATAGAATCTCTATTTATTTATTTTGTAAATCGGGGTTTCTTTATATAGCCCTTGATAGATTTTTGTAATGGCGGATTAATTAATTGCACGACAGGCAATGGAGATGATGAATATGCAGCGGGGAGTGAAGAAGCGGTGCTTGAGAAGAACACAGACGGGTCCTTGGTAAAAACTTGGCAGTGCGATATGTGAATCTGTTGTTGGAAGAAGCTTGTAGCAGGTGTCATGTACATATCTAAGGCGAATGTGTTCTCTGTTGTAGATCATGAGAGCTTTAGTGTGTTGTAGGTAACCTTTTTTTTAATATTTTATATGATCCCCTCATGGCTTCTCTTTCGAACATGAGTACAGACAGGGAAGGACAAGCAGAAAACATCTGTGAGATATCGTCTGATGATACGTGTTTCAGAACCATGTTAGTTTTTGCCCATCATTAGTCAAACAAATATCTTAAACATCCGTTGTCTGCCATTTTTTTTGTACCCCAATTGGATAGTAAAGATGTGAAGTAGGTAAACAAGCCTGTGTTTTATCCTCATGTAGCGGAGCACTGTAATAGGATACATACGGGCCTGTTTGCATCTCATTGTTCAATTAAGGGTTATTTTCAAAAGCACCACATTTTTGTAATAATAGCCGGAATAAAGTGGCACCGATGTCGCGTTGATTCGACTATGATGACGAGATGACGTAAAAAGTATCTTAACATGTGTTTGAAATATTAGTTAAAATTAATTGATTTTATCTAATTACAATGTAAGACTTTTAACAGTCATAATAAAAAAAATTATTACAGGATAAATCTTGTATGTAAATAGTGTTTAACCTTAAAATTTTAGTTTTAATTGACTTGTCAAAGGTTTCAATCCCATTGCCTTTTATTTTTCAGCTTTCTCTTCAGCACAGCCACAGGCTGCAATTTTTATTTTTACTTTTACTTTTATTTTTATTTTTTTGGCCTTTGAAAATATATTTTCTCCTCTGGACAACAGGAAGGAACGAAGCAAACACCAAAGTGCTTCATTGTGATTTTTTTTTCTTTAGATATGACAGGGCTTCGTTATGATGCTTATTTCATCAGCAACATGGCTGCCTTTATTCTCGTCGGATCAAAGAATCTGTAGTGCAACTATAGATTCTTGGAGTTGCCTAGTTGTCGGCTTTTGTATGATTTGTAGGGCTCACCAAGTCTGTCGAAGCAAAGTGCTTAGTAAAATATTTTGGTGGCTTCTCAACATATTACATTGTGAAGGCTGTACGCTAAAATTTTTATATAGTTAGACTAGGAAAAAAAGAAAAGAAAAGAGGGAAACAATTATAAAACATGTAATACATGAAATTGTCGCCTCGACAAAAATTCCACAATCGCTGATTGACTCCTTTAACCGAAACTCCTAGTTCCATAATCCAAATCGCTTAAACCCTGTGTCCTAACTCATTTTATACCCAGAAGAAGCAAATCAGTCGGTATAAGTTCTTTTTTTTTTTCTTTACTTTTTTTTTTTAATCCATGAACATTATTCTGACCCTGGCTGTTCAATGTTGTCACCTTCAGAAATCAATGAAATATGCTTCCTAGTAAGGATAGCCAGGAGTGCATTCCATGTCTTTCCAGGATATCATCTTCCTGCGATCTCTTCCTCTGTATGATCTGGAAACAAGATGACCACTAACAGGCTTACACAAGCCGATGTCAACCACAGAAGTACTCTTTCTCCTCTCAGAGGAAGAGGAAACCTCGTCCGTATAATAGTCGAACAACATTGCCAGGCGACATATTTGATGGGCCAAGACATGATTTTCTTCATCCACAGGTAACATCTTCAGCATGTGCAGATTGACCTACAAGTTACAAGCGAAAAGTATGAATAAGCTATATCTGAAAAAACCATCAAGCAGACAACCGGAGATTAAGACTTTTTCGAATGTTAAGTGGAATAAGCTTTTGCACCTCCAATGTTTCCCACGTCCTAAAAACAGTAAAATTAGCTACACAGGTATCTCTAAGACATCAACTACTCACCTCTGCTTCTATCGCACGAAGTTCATTGTACCACTCAGAACCATCGTCCTCATAATGATCTTCTCCAGATGATGTGTAAATGCTCAACGCAAAAAGGGGAGGCCTCAACGAATACTCCATGCTGATCTTAATCTGCAATAATAGAAATGTCAAACTAAGAAGTATAATTCCGATGCACATGCACGACATGAGATAAAAGAGGACGTTTGTTAGCTACCTTCGCCTCTAACTTCACAATCTTCTTATCCAAGTCTTTATTCCTGGTTAAGGTAAGAGAAAATTCCCTGATCCCGTAATCTACCCATTTTTTCTCCGCCTCGAAGGATTGAACGGGGTCCACATGTTCTTCCTCTGGCTCCATATACGCTGGCTCATCCAGATCACTTTCGATATCGAGCATGAGAATTGATTCTTCATCAAGTTTCTTAAAACTCTGTGATTTTGTCTTACTGATTGGAGACACTACACTTTTTGAAATTAAAGTCAGTTGCCTGGAGTGGTCAAGATTAGACTCTTTTGAAGGAGTAACTTTAATGTCACTTGCAGTGGATGAAATTGGAGCCAGAGATGGAAGCTCCCCGTCCGCCCTAGCATTCTCCAGTTCCTCCTTTGAAGAACCAGATCGTTCAACCACGTCTATAGGTTGTGGAACCTGCTCCACATCTATTAACGATGAACCCTGATTAGGCGGGGACCCTACAGGTGAAAAACCAATCAAATTGCACAAAGGATTATGCAAAGCCCATGGGACACTTTCACAAGACAAATCAGGCCATTTAAGCTTCATAAGAGAATCAAGCTGTTCCCTGTCGCCAATCACAGAATTTCAACATTTCAAGAGAGGGAATATCTTACCATGCTGAAAAAACATGACATGAAATCATGAAATGCATAAAAACTTCCTTATATAAGATGCTATAGAAACGCAAGTCATGCATTGATCAGAATTAAGATACAATAGTAACACAAAAGAAACCAACACTTCATAAATGAGTTTCACTAGTCGACAGCTACAACTTAGTAAAATCAGACTTGATCAGATGTGGTATTCATTTCCTACTGTTTTCTAGACTCTCCTTGATTCATAACTTTAAAGATACAGAGCAATGACTCACACAAGAGCCAGCTGTGCCTTTTTCCGAGAGCGAATTCTTTGAACAACTGTAAGTACACGATTCTGCTGGTGGTATAGAGAAAGGCTAGACACAACAGCATCATTCTTTGCTATATCAGTTCCTGAAGTTCCAGGCCCATTAAGCAATGGAGACAGTTCAGGTAAGAAATCAATTCCCGCCAGATGCTGGGCCCACTTGTATGGACGAGAAGTTCTCCTTTCATCAAACAGAAGAGAATCACCAACGACGAGCTTGGCTGACTGTATCAATCAAATAGACAAAAAGGTTAATATAACATTAAAAAAAAAAAGGATCGTGAGAACATGTTCACTACAAACGAGAAATGGAGATCAATACCTGGTGTGGAAGCTCAAGGCCGGTGTCATCGGGGAATAAGTTGCACAAAATGTTATTCTCAGGTGCTTCATGGGATCCTTCGATTCCAACACAGACAACATTCAACTTCAGCAAATACTCGAACTTAAGAGTGATAAGTCTTGCAGACTTAGGATCAGAAACCTCGTCATCATACACATGAAGCATGACTTTTAAAGGGTGAACTTGGTAAACTCCTGCCTGGTCAAGGTTGTCCTTGGCCGGAATCTTCTTCGTCCGTTTTCTCCTGCTCTGGCCATCATCTTCCTCATCCACTGCATCATCCTCCATTCTGGAACTCTCCAGGCCATTAGAAAGGCCTGAATTATCAAACATTCAAACCACATCAGTGTCCACATCAATATATGGTTTTCTCATACAAGACATTAACCAACAATACACGAACAAACAACCAAGAGAACTGGTTTAGAAAACAATTACCAGTGTCCGCGTTAGCTTGTTGGTGAGCAAGAGTTTGTGCGTCCTTGACACTTCCTATTATCTCCAGCTCAATTGGTTCCCCAAATGCTTCCTTCTGGGCCAAGAACTGCGAGTAAAGCACATAGAGAGGTGGCGGAAGCAACTCTGCTGAGAGGTGCTGCTTCAGCTTCTTTGTGTGCAGCACCCCTAATTGGTTCTGTACTGGCAAGGACGCTTTCTTGAGCGATTTGAGGTGGGATGGAAGACTGGATAAGAATTTCTTGCGATTCGCAATCGTCTCCTGAAGACTTCTTTTATGTTGTTCAAGCTTCTCACGAAGTTTGCACAGCTCTTTTCGCTATAGTTAACAAATAGTAAGTACAATTTTCCATAAGACATAAAATTCATTAGCTACAAACACCATAACAACCACCTGGAGGAGTTCAAAATCGAGCCTTTTGAGCATGAGATTGTGTGCCCCGTCACTCGACAACACGGAATTCTTTATCTCCTCAGGGGCGTCGCAGAAGAATTCTTCCTCTGGAACAAGCTCGATATCTGGATATTTCGATTTGAAGTCTTTGCAAGCCCTTATCGCTTTGATGTAGTGACCTTTCTCGTACATCAGATTGTGAAGCTGCAAGGTCGTGAAGTCCACTGGAGCCTTGGCATTTTCCGTCTCCGCTTTCACTCTATCCTCTTCAATCAATATCGAACGATTCGCCTGCGAATTCGAAACAAACAACAGATTAGGGCAAAGTGAGCTAGAATTAGAACCGGAACGTATCAATTCCTTGCCTTTGTTATCGATTGTTCAATAATTAGAAAGGATAAACCCTATAATAGAATGAGAAACCTGACGAAGGGTGACGAAATGGATGAACATCTGAGTAGCGAGTTCTCTGAGAGTGAGGTCGGATTTGGAGTTGCCTTCCTTCTTGAGGGAGAGCATTTTGGCGATGATATCCTCGACGGAAGCCTTGCTCTCTTGAAGCAACTGGTATGGCGACTTCTCCACTCTGGGTTCGGTCTCTGAATGCGCATCGTCTTCTTCGATGAACATTCCCTCCTCTACCTCCCCGTCTTCCATTTCTCACTTCTGTCTCCTTATGTTGCAGCTGCTCCTGTATTATTATTATTATTCACTGGTTCACGGCCACACGACGGTTGGTTACTGTCACAGTACCGCTACAGCACTTCCAGACCAGTTTTAGGTTTTAGACCCCTTCCCCCGCTTTATCCTACTTTAGCCTTTCATTTTGTTGCCGTTTAAACATTGTTTTTTTTTTTTTTTTTTTTTACCCTTTTTCCCCCTTAATTTCTCTTTTATTGATTTTTTTAAGCGATCATCCTCCTGAATTCTTAAACACCCATTTCCTGATGGCATATACATATATATATATATATAATATTCCTAAAATCCTTGAACGAAAATTGGTACGTGGACTCACGCATGGTCATTTGCCCATCCTCCTTGTTATTGTTGTAGTTTGTGTGGTGTCGTGTCTAGTAATTGTAGTTCTTTCTAAGTTTTATGGAATCTCCCCGATTTCCGTCGCTTCAATGCTTCTCGTTTTCACCATACGATTGAGCTCTGTAATTCTTGTCAAAATTGAGAGTTGATGTGCTTGCATTTTTTAAAATTGAAATTAGTCGCCGTTGGATATTATTGTCTCGAAATCATTTGCCGTTGTTTGTCACTCTTGACGTCGTTTCTAAAAGATATTGTCAATTTTCAACCTTACGTCGTACTTTCATTGACGTCGTTTTTAAAGTGTTGTCGTCTTTTCAATATAATTATGTCGTTGACAGATTCAAGTTGTTGTCGTGGCTAATTCTTGTCGTTTGTTCTATTTGTGTCGTTTACATAGAAATTTATAGCGGATTAAAACGAGACGCATTCTAGAAAACAAGAGAGAGAGAGAACGACGTGACTTTTCAAGATTACCGTGCCGTTTGGATGGCCTACATATAAACGACTAGTGCAGGTAGAGAACGCGGTTGGCACGCACGCATCGCCGGTGTCCTAACTTTTCTTTGTCAGCACGGAAACTTAAGGAAGGCGGGATTCTAAACAAGTACCGTTGTTAGCTAATGCTGATCTCTTTGCCCTAAACTAAACTTCGCTCTTCTGTGTTCATCTATGGAGGTGGCCGAGCCCGAATGCCAAGGTCCTGCTGTTGCAGCCCTCGGCTCCCTCTTCAAGCTCACCGAAATCCATTTATGGTGCGTTTCTGTTGCAAGAGTCACGACTCAGGCATTTCAGGTTTATTTTGATTACAAAATTCGAAATTTTTTAACCTTTCTTTACCTTCGGCAGGGACGACCGGTCGGTGGGGGCGCGAGATCTGTCGTCCTTCCAGGCAGACACTGTACGCATTGTTCTTAGCTCCGAGTATTGCATTTTGAGGTTTTTTTTTTGTGGGTTTGTTTCTTAAGAAATTGGTTTTGTTTGTTAATTTACAGAAAGCAGCTGACGATGGCGATGATAACGACTCGAAAGTCCTTTCTACAAGTAAAGGTTAGTTAGTCTTTATTAGTGGAGTTGGTGCTCAGTTCTATTTCTCTATTTACTTTACATATGATCAATTTGTTCGCTAACCAGTGTTATGGTCTACTTATAGAGTGGTCTCTTTTGGGTGGTTCAGATTACGGTGTTTTACCAGAAGATGAGGAACTTACTCGACAGACACTTGGACTTCCTCTCTCATTCAACACAAACAAGGAGGTAAAATTATTTTTGAGTTTTGAAACTGAACTTCCCTTTATGCCGCGTGAAAATAGGCTATTCTGGGTTACATTAAATTACTAATGCCCCTCCTTCAATTTGTTAAATCCAATTCTAAATGGAACCGAACTCAATCCCATAAGTTTGATCACACGATAGGGTTTCTTTTTCCCACATTTTAAAGAAGGAGAATAAAGCAAGTAAAGCTCTTTGTGAGGGTTTTTTCTTTTGCTACTAATTTCTCAAAGTGATGATATTGATTAACGACATTTTTCAGAAAAGGAATGGAAGGACTAAAGGCAAAGGAAAGGGCATGCGGCAGAAACAAACATACACTTGTCTAGACACTTCCGGTGAAGCAGTGGAGTTCACCGAAGCGGGTATGGATGAGATTTTATCTTCTTCCATGTTTCATGATAATGCTAGTGATCTCTTATGCTGTATGTCATTTGGTCAGCTGAAGTGAATCATCTTACTGTAATGTTGCAGCAGGTGCTGATATTTATCAACAATCTTTTCATGATAGAGATAATCCAGCAAGTTTGTCTGAGGTCTTATGCAGCTCTGGCAAGGAACAAAATGATGCTGGGATACTTTGCATAGACTGCACCGATCACCAAGATTCTATCTCTGAGCACAGCAATGTTGAGATCAAAGATCACATGGGAAATGTAGTAAATTCAACTAGCTCTGACACTGGACTATCCTCAGGAAGTTGCTTGACAGATATTGTCACTGAACATGGTCATACAGAACAGGGCGATGGAAAAAAGGAGTGTAACTGTGTAGAAGCTTCATCTTCTGCTTTGCATGAAGCACCATGTGAAAGTATTTGTGAAGGCAATGTCACTGAGAAGCTCGAGGTTCCTAAATCAGCTGCATGTTCCTCTAGAACACTTGTCCTCAATGGAACTGAGACCTATGAATGCAATGGTGATTTTGGAGATTGGATGGTGTGTTGGGATTCGTACTACTCGAGAAACTACTTCTATAATAACAAGACGCAGGCTTCTACTTGGTATCCACCGGAAGGAATGGAACATCTATCAAACTGTGACAACGAATGTAATTTAAATGAAATAGTTAGTGAGTCAACTGAGATGGAAGCTAGTCCTGCTATAAATGCACCAGATGTATGCATTTCGCAAAATAATGTGCCCTTGTATATGGAATCTGTGCATAATAACGTATTACTTGGTCAGGCATACGATGAGATCTTGGAGGGGGTTGGACTTACTGCTTGCAATTACTTGTCTGCATTGAATCCTCTGCCTGTTACTCTTGGCAGAAATATTGAGGTTTTGGATGAACTCAGTGAGACGAACGGTGGTGGCAATGGAAACATGGAATGTTTATTATCGAGGTATATTTTTGTTTTACCAGAACTTTTTTTACTCTCAGTTTGTTATTAATTGCCCATAAAATCTATTTGCCTGATGAGCCTAGTAAACTTATCTCTTGTGAAGACATGAGAGAATTATGAAGATAATTAAGTCTTGGAAACCTGAGATACGAGCATGCACAATCTAGATGCATTTTCTTGGTGCTGGGTTTTTGAGCTGTCCTGCCTGGCTCTGTCTATTTATTCATCTAGACATTTACTTATGGTTCCATTTCATCTTGTTTTGTAAATACTGAAGCATTTTCTCTGGTTAGTTGTATGTATTCAGGTAATGGAATTCCAGCAATTCCGTTGGATACCCAGCATGGCCCTTCCATCACAAAACGGAAAAAGAAAGTGAGGAAAACAAAATACCGGAGAAAAGTTTGCAATGAAAAGGAAGGTTTGTAAGTTAGCTTTCTATTTATTGTAAGACACTCTCCAACACAAATGTAAATAACAGTGTTGCATTTGGCACAAAGTAGTGTAAAAATGGCATAATTCTATTTCTGATGCTTTTAATTGCATGTTTCTTTCAAACTTTTAATTAGTCAAAGTTGGGCTGGAGTGAGGTGCCTGATGATTCACGTTTTGCATCCGTGATAACTAGTTGAAAGATCATAGATCATGCCTTTGATTTTAGTTTGACCTGTTTGAAGAGGGTATTTGTATATTTTCCTCATCTTTTATTATTTTTTTACCTTGAAGATTTTTCTTGCTTCCTTCCTCGAAATACATTCAGCTTTTGTACTATTTATGTGATGTTGTTGTAAATCAGTTCTCATGTGATCTTTGCAGCACATAAATTTCAAGATCTGGTAGAGTTTGCTGATGGTATGGGAAAATACTGGTGTCAGAGGTACCTATTGTTTTCCAGATATGATGATGGTATAAAAATGGATGAGGAAGGATGGTTTTCTGTGACTCCAGAGGCTCTAGCTAGACACCATGCATTTCGTTGTGGTAGTGGCACAATAGTCGATGCCTTCACTGGTGTGGGAGGAAATGCTATCCAATTTGCACAGAGGTAAATATTGTATGCCCATGTTCTGAATTCTCTTTGCTCGGCTAAAAGTTCCTTTCGGATGAAGCTGATGCAGTGATGACAAATATGTCCTAAGTGGGACTTATATGGGAAGCCTATGGCCTAATTTCTAACTTATTTGTTAGAACACAGTTTTTTTTTTTTTTTTTGAATGATTAGATCGTATTGTTGTAAATGGTTTATTGGCTTAGTTGATTGGTTAAAAATTTTGATAAAAACATGAGCACATTCTCATAGAAGATTGTAAATGTTTGCACGCCTTTATGTGCAGCTCGTGAACATTCAATATCAATGAACATACATAAATGCTGAGAGGAAAAAAAAAAAGGTTTGCGTATATTTTCTTATTTTTATGTTGCACGTTATTTCAGGTGTAAACATGTAACTGCAGTTGATATTGATCCAAAGAAGATTGGATATGCCCACCATAATGCTACCATCTACGGGGTAAATGATCAAATAGATTTTGTTAAAGGGGATTTTTTCCTTTTGGCTCCAAGGTTGAAGGTACTAAAGCTTCTCTTGATTCGTTCACAATTGTATTTTCTCTTATATTTTATCTCATCTGGCTGCTTGTATCCTTGAAACATGTATTGCTTTTCTAATATATCATGTTTTTGGGCTGCAGGCGGACACAGTTTTCTTGTCACCTCCATGGGGGGGACCTGATTATCTTAAAGTGGAAACATATGACATTAAAACAATGCTTAAGCCACAGGATGGGTATGTCATAATTATTTTAGCGCTGTAAGCTGTCTAAAAAAGCCTTTTTGCCCGTCTTAACTCTGCTGTAATTCTGCTATGTACATGTGCAGATATTTTCTCTTTAATACTGCAAAGAAAATAGCTTCTAAAGTTGTTATGTTTCTCCCGAGAAATGTTGATCTCAACCAATTAGCAGAGCTGTCACTGTTATCCAGTCCACCGTGGTCATTAGAGGTATATTTCTTTGCAAAGATGGTCTCTGCGTGCGCGCGCGCGTGTGTAACAAAAAACTAAACACTCTCAGGCTATTCAGCATGTTACATGGGTTTTCTGAAGTTTGTTATGCAATTAAGAATAGAAGGCATTAGTCTTATTTATGTTGTCAATGAATATTTGCAAATACTATCAAGTCATCGAGTTGTAAATAGCTTTAAGCCTTCACTCCAAAATGCTTAAGTTTGTTCATTGTTAAACTAGATTCCTTTGTGCCTACTAGCCTGCGTAACCGGTGAAGGCATTTCTACTGGTTTTTCATCTCCTCCAGGGCAAGGTCCCTTGTTTTGGGCTCTTAGCATGCAATCCTTGTCTTTACATCTTAGAATGTGTTTGGAAACGTAGTTGGAACTTTATAGTTGGAACCAAAATATTATAGCATGTGAGAGCTTTAGACTGTAACATGTGAAAGCTTTGCACTATAGCAGTTGGAACTTAAAAGTTCTAACGATGATGTCGAACAAAGTCTTAACGGTCGGTGACCGGCCTCCGTCTCCCAAATAGCATGAAATGTAGTTCATGAAGGACCTTCAAGTTTAATGTTTTCTCTGATGTCATTAACAGTTCAAAGCATCTGATAGTTTTATGTCCTTAGGCTCTACCATATCCTTCTTGTTTCTGCATATAGAATCATTATGCTGTTATGTCTGATGGCAAAGATCTTTGATTTCAGGTCGAGAAGAACTTTGTAAATGGCAAGTTAAAGGCCATAACTGCTTACTTCAGTGATATGGCAATTACAGGAAATCAGAATAATTCAACTTTATATCACGAGAAGGGGTGGTGGACTTTTTGTGAATATTAAGCAGCTCTTGAAGCAGCCATGAAACTTCAGCTATTAAGTATTGTACAGCTCGGTAAGCTATTATATCATAAAGACCTGTATATATTATGCTTGGGGTTTGGGACAAGAACATATTCCACGTCGCTTGTGTGCTGTGTCGGTAGAAATTTCCCTGCTCTTTGCCGCTAACATACCATGGTCCTCTTAGGCTGTTCGGTATTTAAAGTTTGCTTGCATTATGAGATGTCCTGGTAATTGTTTTCTTGCGAAATAGTGATGAAAATATCGAGGGAGATGAAAATTTTTTTTATTTCCTTTAGGAAATGAGTGAAATAAGGTATTACTTTTGGAACTTTGCAATTATTAATCTTAAACAAAATGGATAGTGGCTTTTATTGATAAAAGAAAATATTTGGCAGAATTTTAGAAATACATAATTGGGTAGTTAATTGTATGGTGCAACCACCCATTAGACGTGGAGTTGGCCTCGTTTCCTTTATTTGCTTAAATGATAATCTGGATTTTCAAAGCGAGGACCTGTGGATCTGAGCTTTATCGGGAAGGTGATACAACAGCTGGCCCGGATAGCTGTCTTAATTGTATCTTCATTGAACATAGCAAACAAAACATAAAAAGGGGAGATATGGTTAGGTTCTAGGATGACAGCCGGTTGTGCTTTAAGCTTTTCAAGGACAGCTACTTTTTCACTTAATTCTCTTTGTACGATTCTTGTGTGCTTATAGAGTCTCTGCAAAATCTAAATACTTTTGGTGAAAGTTGAAATATACATTCAGCTCTCATAATCGAAGTTTGAGTTTGTAGGTCTATCATTTATGTCGGTCGACTTGTAATTTTTTTTTGTTTGGCTTGTACATTCATGGCTGAAATGCAGAGGAGTTTGTTGGACCACCCTCTAGTTTCTTGACATATAATATTAAACGAAGGACAATGCACGTGTAATGTACTTTAATTTGTTAAATAGGGCGTTGACAAAAGGAGGAAGCTTCTGCAGAGTCGGTTGCGTGGTCGACTTCAAAGTTACGAATCCGATCGAGATGGGAAAGAAGATAAAGACAATTAAAGGCCTACCCACTCGTGATCAACTTGTGGGTTTGCCCTCCTTTTATGTACATATATAATACATTTGCCCTTCGTATATATAATAGTATTTAACTATTTATGTTCTGTTTTCTAGTTTTTTGCATGAGGATCAGAGTTGGGTTATCTAATTTGAGTCAAGGATTTCTGATTAATTATTTAATCAATTAAATTCTGTACACTGATTCACAAGAATACTAAAGAAAATGGTGGTGTTTGACATTTAAACCATCATTCATTAACTTAATCTGCATGATTTTTGGATGTTATACTAGTTTATTACTTGATTTTCATCAAACTTATGTTTTCAAAATGCCAAAAGCTGACTGTTAAAGTTTGGCTTACCTGTTCGAGTAGAATAAGGACCAACCTAACCTGGACCAATCATTCCAGAGTCTCTAACTTTTGATTTGCATAGAATGGAAATTTGGAAAATTGTATAGACATGCACTGACTTGCATATTTAATGCCCTTCAGATTACCATAAAGTCTGGCCTTTAAGCATTCAAAATTTTGAATGCAATCTGATTTGCTTTTTTTTTTAACTTTATATTAAACTTGCCCTTTTTCTTTTTCAAAGTTGTTCAGCTTTGTAATTGAGCACCATTTCGATTATAGTTAGGTTAAGAACCTTTATCATCGAGTACAAGAGCACTAAACAAGCACAATCAAATTTTAAAATGATTCTTAGGAGGTGCACAAAGCCGGTTTGACCGGCACTAGTCCCGGTTTGTTGGTTTGTTTAGTGCCGTGGGTTGGACATAATTATCATGGCTCAGCTGTCTGCTCTTTTCTCCATAAAATACACACCCTTTGGTGAGTCAGTTTTCTCATTGATAAGACTTTAGAGGCGAGTTCTGTACGTTGATTTCTAGGAGACTTCTTTTTCACGTGTCACGTGAGACCCAAATTATTCATTCGTAGACTTAAAAAAAAAAGGGTGCGATAATCACTACAGGTTTTAATTTTGCAGCCGTGGATGTTGTTCTTGGGGGTACTTATTTTGTTTAATTTTCCTTTCTGATGGGTTCAGATTTCAGTGGTAAATAATCACTGACGATGAAACGTGTCAATTTTTACGTGATATAGAAATGGTAACAAACCACATTTTTGGTGGGTTAGTAAAGCTGTTATTTATGTTATTTATGCTGGTCGAGATCTTTGATTCGAGTTCGTTCTACCATAATGATTGGAATATACGACAGTTCACTTTGTGAGGGTTCATGTACTACATAAACTGTTTTGCCTTGTCAAAATTATGTCAGTACATTACATTTTACTTTCCTAATCTTTTTCTTTCCAAAAAAAATATTAAAACAAGTTGAAATATTTGTGGTTTCCATTTTTCTTTTTATTTTTTTAACCAATTAATATGACTTTCTTACCTTAAATAAAAAGGGTTACATTTACAAATTACAATTAAGGCTTCAAGGACGAAGGCAACTATATCAGCAAATTATGTAGAGAAGCGTGACAGACATAAAGAACTACTTACGGTTGGATTTCTTTATCATTTTTGGAGGTGGAAAGTTGGAATTTACTTTGGATTTATTTTGGTACTAGACAATTTGAGTGGAGTGAGATGCTAAAATAAACGAATTAATACTAATTATTGACACTAATTAATTAAGATGAACAATGAACAAACAGTGTTATTAAAAGAAGAAGAGTAGAAGAAATTATCAACAGAAGGCAGGCCGTAGGCAACAGCTTAAGATCTTCGAATTTTTCCATGAAAGATGGGTTCCCATCCCTCGACCGCCATTTGTTTGCTCTACGGGGGACAACATACGTACAAGAAATCGAGTTTCGTCTGTGGTTGACTACGTTGTCTGTGTTGATAACTTTAACAACGTTCTTTCCTTCAAATCATAATAATTGAAGATCTCATGTAAGAAGCTAAGTTATAATAACTAAAAGATAAATACTTAGGTAGATTATTTCTTCTGTATCTGCCGAAAACTATTGTTATTACAAACACCAAACATCATACCCGTACTTTTCTAAAGAAAATATAAATATCCATGGATAGATTACTTTTTCCCTCTTATTATTATAAACACCGAACATGGTAACCATACTTCCCTAAATAAATAAATATATATATATATCTATACTGTTGCTATTTACAGGATTGGTAAACAACCTGGTTGAATGCTTCCCTCTACCAAAGTACAAACTATTTTAAACTTCCAACAATAAAAGTTTACAAACCACTAAGTGAAAAGCGATCATCTGCCACAAAAATTGTCCTGATCCAGAGGGGATTTTTCAACAACTGATCTTGCCTTTGGCAAAAAATAGTGTGAAGTAGTTGTAAATAATGTAAAGCTTTTATATGTTATAATAATAATAAAAAATCACTCTAATATAAGATTTTTATATTTTATATTAAAAATAGTTCTAATAAGCTGTTCTCGCCATCCCACCATTCACCTATGAAAATCCCCCCACCAGCAAGGCATAACTTAACCCCACCTCTCAAAGCCAGGACAAAGCAAAATCTGGCATATGATCCAAGGGCTCTGCTGTCTTTTTACTTTTTAGTCAATTCCTCAGTCAGATTCTTTGAATAAAAAGACCCACCCATTAAAAAAGAGATTTTTTAATTATTATTAAAAAAAAAAGCTTTGTCTTTTTTTGGTGTTTCAATTTTCAGTTTTTCACTCTCGAAAGGCCACTTGGCCGCCCCCAATCCCATGTTTTGTTTTACCAAACAAAACTCCTTTTTAGAGTTAATTAAGAGTGCTTAATAAGAATAAAGACAGTAAATGAGAAGGACACAGGGAAATTTCTTTATAACACAACCCGCCATTTTGTACGCAGAGATTCTCTGACCCCGCTTAGATAATAAACAAGATTCTCTCAAATCTTTTATTAAATCTCAAATCTCACTTTCTGCTCGTCTTCGTGTTGATGTGGACTGGCCCTCCACAATGCCGGTGCTAGGTTTTCATGAGCAGAGCTCCTCGCCGGCGGCGAGATCCGGCGGCTTCAGAGATCCCGACGCCAGCCCTGACTCGGTCATCTTCACGCTCGAGTCAAACTTGAGCCTTTTCTCTTCCGCCTCCGCCAGCGTCGACCGCTGCTCCTTCGCCTCCGACGCCCACGACCACGACTCCATCGTCTCCGAGATCTCTCTGGTAACTTCTGAGCCTCCTACTGCCAATGTGTCTGTGTCGGAGGAAAAATAGGTGTTGATTTTGATTAGCAAGTGGATATTTTCGACTCCGATCCACTAGATTTTGGAAGTTTTTGCATGTTCGATTTTCTAGCTCCGACGAGCTATCAATGTGCGTGAATGATCGTTCAAAAGCTGAGTAGATAACGTGGTTTATCTCTTAACCAGAATGTTCAGTACTGTATTAGTTGATTGATGTTTTTTTGGAGTAGTCAGTTTCGTTCGACTAGAAAGCTTGGAAGAGGAGTGCTATAGATTTGATTTTTCAAGAGCGCCAAACTAGTACCTTGTTTTTTTTTTTTTTTGAATTATTGATCGTCACTATCATATTTTTGCTTTTTTCTGAGAGAGAGAATCTAGATGATGAATCTGAAGGTAGTGGTGAATTGATGCAGCATTTTGCAATACATGATAGCGAGCATCAAGAGAGTTCGAGTGGTCCAGATCCAGATCCAAACAAACCCGCTATACACATCAATAGGAATAGAAAAGTAGAAAAAGTGAAAGGTACAACTGCTATCTTTTCTTTTTCTCTCAAAGTAAAAAAGCATCGGCGTCTTTTAGCGAATTTTCAAATTGAGTCCTTTTCTAGCTGGCTGTAACACTGTTTTCATGTCAACTCAAATGTTTTCTCAGTTCAAAAAGAAGAGAGCGATGGGGAGGTAGCTCTTGATTCTGCTAGGAGCTCCTTTTCTCTGGCCCTCAAAGGTAGAAAATTTTAAATTTCAATTTGGTCATAGAGTTGGTGTTTTAGCTCAAGCGTCGTCAATCACTTCTTTGTAGAGTGTCAAGAACGGAGGTCCAGATCTGAAGCTTTGTCGAAGAAGCAAGACAGGCGACGACCTCCTTCCTTGGATTTGAATAATGCCGCTGCTTCTTCACCTCGACTGGGAACTATCAATAAGACGTCCTTGACTTCTCGCAGGTCGGGTAATTTCCCAAGCCCTGGAACGCCAAACTACCGGCACACGAGTGTAGGAATGCAGAAGGGTTGGAGTTCCGAGCGAGTGCCATTGCATTCCAACGCTGGCCGAAAGCACGCAAATGCTTCGTTGTTACCCTTAAATAGTGGAAAGACCTTGCCTTCAAAGTGGGAGGACGCTGAGAGATGGATTTTCAGTCCCGTCTCTGTTGACGGCGCTGTGAGGTCTTCGTATCAGCAGCCGCAGAGGAGGCCAAAGTCAAAGAGTGGTCCACTTGGGCCTCCTGGCATTGCGTACTATACGATGTACTCTCCGGCCATCCCGATGTTTGAAGGTGTTAGCATGGGCAATTTCATGGCTGCTTCTCCTTTCTCAGCTGGTGTTATAGCAGCGGATGGATTGATGATCCATCCTAACGGTACCGGTGGAGCCTTTCCTGCTCGGGCAGAACGTTGCATGGCCCGTTCAGTTAGTGTCCATGGTTGCTCCGAGATGCTGGGCCAGTCATCAATGCCTGTTCCTGAAGGTACAAGTATATCTTTGTTGTCACCTTGCTTTCTTTGGCTAAAGACAGAATCAGTTAGGGTTCCAGTCTTACTCGGGGAAATACACTTCTTTTTTTGCCCTTTTGTCTCTAAAGTGATATAGGATATTAATCGAGTCCGATATTGAATATAGATTCTGATAACTTGGATTTGCATGCTACAAGTTCCACTTTAGTTTTTATTATTTCCTCACTGACCGTCTGCTGCTTGGGGGCAAGGTTTGAGTTGGTTAAAATGGTTTTAAAACGACTGATTGGAACAAGTATTTAAATTTAGGTTAAATACAACTGTGTAAATATCAAAATTATTTTCCATCTGAAAGTGGGAGTTGTTTATATTGTCAATTGTTCGAGTTTTATGCTCAATTTGGTGATCTTAAGCCCCGTGCAATTTATTTAAACATGCAGATGAAAATCTTGATGGGGTCAAGGATGCGGCCACCAATGTATCTCGTGCAGTTTCAAGAAGGGATATGGCTACCCAGATGAGCCCTGAGGGTAGCACCCACTCATCTCCTAAAACAGGGCCTTCTTTCTCTGATTCCACTCCCTCAATCCTGCCTGTCATAGAGATGGAGAGTGCACCTGCTTCTAAATTGGAAGTCAGGGATGTGCAGGTAGATGAACGAGTCACCATGACTAGGTGGTCCAAGAAACACAGATCACGAATTCCTGTGAAGGGTTCTGAAATTTTTGACAACTGGAAGAAAAAAGATGTAGATGCTCGATCATCAGCTTGGGATCTATCTGACACAGCAAAGAGCATTTCAAAGTATGTGCGCTTTAGACTTGTTTTCTTTAACAAGTGCCTTTTCTTCTTATATTAGGTTAAGGGCGGATATCAAAAGATAGGGGTAAATATTATGCAAAAAAATTGCAGAAGCATGTTGGTTCTTAAAACTTTGATAAGAAATGCTAAACATTAAAAAAAAAAAATAGAATTGCATTTTCTCCCACAACCATGTCACTCCTTGAAGGAGGGCTTCCAAATTCTTATTCAAGTAAATATTGCCCATCTCATTATTCTCTAAAACACAATGCTTTGCCTTGTAACTCAAGTCCAAGTTTTAGAATTGGGATTGAAAATGTATGGATCATTCTAGGCTTCTAGGTCTGCACGAGGAGGGGTACAACTGTTTCCAAAATGTCAGTTTAAATTATTTTATGGAGCTCATGTATTGTTCTGAGGTTCTCTATTTTTTATTCGCACTTTGACTAAGCTTCTGCTATTCTAAAATACTATGTTGATCCTTATAACAGCATAGAGCTACCTGTCCTGATTATTTCAGTCATACTTTTTCTTTAATAAATACTAGTTTGATTGAGCTATTACACTAAAGATATATGGAGACACATACCTGATGATACTGGTATCTATTTTCAGAGCTAAAAGAGAGGAAGCCAAAATCGCGGCATGGGAGAACCTGCAGAAGGCAAAAGCTGAGGCAGCAATACGGAAGCTAGAGGTTCTTTACTTGCTACATATTTCTGCATTACCTTTTATGTACTTTTTTGGTGTATGTTTATGAGTTGCCAATTCTCTTACTGGACAAAATAAATGATTTAGTAAATGAAAAGATAAATCTTCATGATTTCTAGATTTAAATTTTTTTTCGTTCCGCAAATTTTAGTCTTTTTGTTACCATGCCAAGATGTATAGTTTTTCTTTTTGTGCATTTCCTCCTAGCCAGTGGAGATTCTCTCAATAAGAAAAAGAAAGACATCGCAGTGTTCTGCTGTCTGGATCATGCTTTACTGCTTGGATTGCACTTTGTTCTGTCTTATTAAATGCATCAATGTACGTCAGATGAAGCTGGAGAAAAAGAGATCATCATCGATGGATAAGATAATGAAGAAGTTGAGATCAGCTCAGAAGAAAGCTCAAGAAATGAGGAGCTCGGCGATGGCCAACCAGGCTCATCAAGTCACCAGGAGTTCTTCCTACAAAGCTGTATCATTTCGCAGAACCCATCAGATGAGTTCTTTGAGTGGTTGTTTTACTTGCCACGCTTTCTAATTCCGCGGCCAGCTATCTGTTGCTCCACTTGACCTCTAATGCCAGGTATCATATCTATCATTTTTATTCTACAAAAAAGAAAAAAAAAAAAAAAAAACTAAACTGAGAATTCATACATGTTCAAGAACTGTATATCAATTCTAGTGCTTCATGATCGTATGCTAATGAAAGGTTAATTACACATCATTACAGGTTAAGTAAAAAGCGGTTTAGAGAATTATGAGTGCAATAATGAAGATGTATAGCAGTAAGCAGCTAAGATTGTGACACATAATCAGTGTCGATATAGATTTTTGGTGAGACAGGGATCACTGAATCAGCAACTTCGTTAGCAAGAAAACTAGAAAGACTACCCAGTAGCGCTTTTGGAGTGAGAGTCAAATAATGCATGTATGTACGTATTATGTAAATCAGAATATTGACATTTATATTTTTTATTTTTCCGGTGTCTTTCCCACTATAGCATTTCGCCTTAGTTGAGCAATTGAAGAAAGGGTTGAGGGGTTTAGTTATATTAACTACAGAAATTATTTGTTAATTCTTTTTGCTATTTTCGAACCGTGACCAATACAGCAGCTAGCTACCTGGGAGCTGGAGCCCACACCGAGGTAGACGCGTAAAAAATGAGAAGCAATTATTTTTTAATTTTTTTTTCCGCATAAAAGCATTGCTAGTTATTTGGGTACATTGAATTACCGCCACGACACCGGATGAAATAAAAAGGGGAATAAAATATATTCCGGCTTTGTATTTAAAAAAAAAAAAAAAAAACAGAAAAACCTTCTATAAAAAACGGCTTCTTACATGTTAGGAGGATGCTCTTACGGATTGGTCTCATAGGTAAACAAAAATAATCAAAGCTGAGTTTACTTTCGTGAAATCTGATTTTGATCAGATAACCATTAGAATTTGAGAAGTACGCAGAGCACAGTTCTCTATCTTAAATTTCCAAATAACCGTTATCTTTTTTTTTTTTTGGTCAATTCCTATTTTTTTTTCTCAACTCACGTGATATAATATTTACGCTAGAGTTCTCTGCCTTGTTTTTTATGAATCTGTATAATATTTACGCGTGAGTTTTCTGCCTTGTTTTTTTATATAAAATATTATACAATATGAGAGCTTTAAATGTTGCATATTTTGTTTTATGTTGTGACACGGAAGAATTTTATATTATAAAATTTTATATTATAGTAGTTGAAATTAATATGTTGCAACCATATTAGCAAATATATTTTTCGTTTCTCATGATGCCGGAGCATACGGAAAAAGAGCCTGCCCTATCCTATGTCGTTTACACGTTTAGGCGTCTCAATTCTTACTTTCCCCTTCCATCCATTGGGCTGAGTGGAATAGATGGAACCTAGGCCTATGTTTTGTAGGTGGCAAAGGTTAAGCAAATAAGTTTCAAATTTGGAGAAGGAAAGAAATAAGTTTCAAATTCATGGGCCACCATTTTTTAATACTTTTAAGAAGATAAAATATTTGAAAAAACAAACAACTTGATATTAATCTCTCTTCATCGTCTAATTGTAAAATAAACTAGATTAGACAATTTTTTTTCTTTCTCTTCCACCAAACAATATGAAAGGAAAGCTCACTCCTTCACTTATATATATTTTTTTCTCATCTTGGTAGTTTCCTTCTCCTTTCTATCTATTTTTTTTATTGTTATTACCAAAAATATCAGAATAACACATAGTTAGAAAATTAAGAAATTTGCATCCCTTAACTGCTTTTTAATGCTTTGTACTTCCAGTTTTTTTTTTTTTTTTTTTTGGTGAAATGATACCCCCTTTTAATTTGATTAAAGAAAAGAAACAAAGAAGTGTCATCATTCTAAATGTGTTTAGAGACATATTTATTATTTTCCCAATCAAGATTGCTAACCAAAGTATTCAATTTAATTTGATATTTGCGCCGGCTAACTTGATTGCTCTCCACTCGCTTCTTTAGCTTTATGTAATTCTCTAGAAGGAAAAGTGACAGCACTAACTTACATATGTTTAAATCTCATATACAGTGAGACAACGTTTACTTAGATTTCTCTAAATTTTTCAAAATCTGTTGATGAAAATTATAAAGAATCTAAAATTTCAAAATCTGATGATGAAAATTATAATGTATGAATTATGAAAGTTGATTTCTATATAGGAATAAAAATGACAATAAACAAATGTGAAAACATATTTCATATTTTGAACTCCAAAACACCGAAATTAAAACCCAAACCGCGGGGTCCATTTTATTTATAATTAGAAAACGATGTCTATCCACAGAATTCAACATGTAAGGCACCAAACAAAACGCTCAAAAGTACTTGCTTTTTGAAATACATGGAACTCTTTGCAGAAAATTTAAAATAACGCTTAATAATTAGCTGCAAAGCCTTTATTACAGCAGAGCTGACATGGTGGACTATATAGGTAAAAAAAAAAAAAAAAAAAAAGTTGCCTTAATGGCAACACCAAAGTAGTACTGGCCGTGGAGACAGTCATCACATGATGTTGAACCGGAATCTCGGCCGGGTAATATCAAGGCTTGACGAGTACTTTGATGGGTTCGTCATCAGGGGCAGTAAGTGCAGGCAAGGTTCCCAAGCGGGTAAGGTTGACATAATCTTGAGGGCCATGAGCTGATAATCCTGGAATCAGTATACCAAACAACCTAAACAGTATCTGAAGCCAGCCCTCCTTATAGTCTGCACCCTTGGTTTGTGGGAGTATGAAGCTCCTAATCAACTCCCACACCGCATTCAGAAGCTTTGGAAAGTACCATACCAAAGAGAAGTAGTTCTTGTTTGGTGCATCATCAAGAACCTGTAAATGTACATCATGCATCTCATAAACTTTACATTTAATAATCGAGAAAAAGTTGCATAAATTTTTAAGCTACATGGAACTTAATAGAAACTAGACCTAGTTGTAGGTCCCATATTACAAGATCCGTCTTTTATTAATGTGTGATATTGTTGTTAACAGAGACGGAGCCATAAAAGTTAATCAAAGAAGCGGAAGTGTGACTGAACTAATAAGATTATATAAATTTCCTTTTTTGAGAGGCACGAAATACAATGTTGAATGAGGAAAATACAAATTTTACATACAAAACTTTTTAAAAAAAATTAGAGGGATGACTGTTCACTCTTGTCAATGGATAGGTTGGTGCCTAGAGTATATAATTCAATCATAAGATTCATTTTAGTCATTATCCTTGGGGTTTTTTTTTTTTTGTTTTTTTAAAACAACATGAATTATTAAAAGGAAACATCGAGTCAGCAGTTGACCAAAACTTCATTTATTTGTTTGTTTGTTTATTTAAGGTATTCGGGTGAGGTCTGAATATATATCCTAAATTTTTAGATGTAATGATAATATATCCAAAAAGAGAAATAGAGACTTAAAAAATTACCTTCCCCTTATACTGGCTGTTGAAGAAGAGGCATTTCCCAAAGTGCTTGTACAAGAAACTTTTGTCATCAAAAGGGATCCTCGGCACTATGTCGAAGGAGTAAACATACCTCTTGTAACTCAAATTGTACTTTGACAGTTTCTGTTCCATGTAGGTTCCAAACTGTTCGTCCCCAACTCTAGGCTGTCCGTAAGTGTAAATACCTTGCAACTTCCCAAGCAAATCCGCCTCGCCGTGCATCGCCAGCGCCGCCGCGAACATCACCGACAATGCGCCGCCCAAGCTGTGACCCGTCACTATGAACTTGGCCTTGGGGTTGAGCAGAAGAATGCCCTTGAGTAGCTTCACAATCTCATAGTAAGCGTAGGGTTTCAAGTCAATGTCGTCTTTGCCTTGTTCCAACAATTGGGAGGGCATAGTGTTGTTGTTTTGGATTATGCCGAGGGCTTTGGCGAATCCGCGGTGGACGCTTCCGATGTTCTCGATCTCGTAATACGACAGATCGATGTCGGTGCTCCACTCGTCGGCGCTAAATGGATCGGTGCCTCTAAAGGCCACCACCACCAGTTTGGCATTGATCTTTGCATCTTGAAACATGAAAACTGGTGTGGAAAATGTTCCAAGGAAATCTGTACGGATGCATTGGAACAAAGGGTTTAATTAGGGTTGTACTTTTGTCATACAATTGCAAGGGAAGTTTTTTTTTTTTTTTGGACAAATAAGAGGAAGTATGTTAGAATGTAATAAATGCGAGCTTAATAGTACAATAGAGATTAATTAGAAGAACTTTTTGGTGGGATATAAATAAATATTTTTATCAGCAATTAAAATATCTTATGTTTTCATCACATTCTTTTCAATTATTGTTCTATTTGATCTCTAACATAGAAACATGCAGGGGCAAATCAATCAAACAATTTGGTCCGGACTTGGACTAAAATTAATAATATAATAAATGCTAAAGCCTAAAGATCTCATATTTTTTTTGTTTTTATATTAGTTATTTTTTAATTTTTTCAGTTATTAACACTAATGACCCTTAAACTTTAAGGTTTTTTTTACTTTGCTCTCTGAATTTTAAAATAAGTAACTAAATATGTGAATGATGCATTCAAAAAAAATGTTGTGAATGAAATCTTTCAAAGAGAATTTAAGAGAGGGGAAAAATTATAAAAATGGAAAAAGTTACAATTTCTTTGACATAATGTAATTAAGTCACTTAAGCTACTCAAGTTGCGCGATATGTGCTTATAAGCATGACAATTATTCATTACTCAACCCCATTACAGGAGGTGTAGAGTTCAAAATTCCCCTACACAAGTTTTAAAAAAGGCACACTTGTTTTTCCTAATTTTTATGTCTTTTATTCTTTGTTTCTTGGTTCTTTAAAATAAAACTATTAAAAATAAAATTTCTTAAAAGAAAGAAAAGACTACGATATAAACGGACAATGATTTTCTTTTTCTTTTTTTTTGGAGTTCGTATACTTTCTTTTAAAGTTCGTATCTATATTATGTCTTTAAATGTCACATCACATCAAAATTATATAAAAAATTTGATGATCTAAGGCATTAAAACTAAAGCTTCCGCTCCCACATACCAAGCACTAAGCATACCTATATTAATATACTTTGAGACATAGCTTCAAATTGTTCATTCTAGCTTAGTAAAGAAAAAAATAAAAATAAACAATGGTTAACTTTATTAGTTTTTAGACATACTTTACCTTTCTACTTATTTCATACGTACATTAAACATATATTTACATATGGTTAGTTACATAATTGTACCTCATCGTTTTAACTATTTTTTAATTTGTCCTTATTTTCCTAGACACTACAAAGGCATCCTTGAAATTTTAAAAACTTATTTTAATTTCATCCTATAAATGAAAAAAATTGAGCAAAACAATATAACTACCCTTAAATAATTATGATAAATATTTTATATATTAAAAATATAAAAAAAATTAAAAGAAAACATCAAATTTTAAAAAAAGATCTTGAGTTTTATGACTTTTAAAATTTCAAAATATATATTTTTAAATTTTTCTTAAGAAAAAACATATATTTCATAAACAAATTAGGTTTACTCAAAGGTATTTTTATATTATCTTTATGTTTTTTAGGTCAAAAAGTCTACAAATGATAAAATTGAAATAAGTTTTTTCAAATTTAAAGGATGACTTTACAAATTAAGAAATAATAAGAATTAGGAAGTATAATTATATGATTAACCATATATATATAAGTAAAAGCTTATAAGAAGTACAAACAAAAGTGAAATAATTTTGTGTAGCATTTTAACTTTTTAGGTCATTGCTAGTTGCGCTATGAGAAAGATTGGCTAAGCTTTCTGTCAACGAGATTTTCTAAAATGCTTTAGAACTTCAAGAACGTCATTAAATTACCTTTTTTTTAGAAGCTACATTACTAATTTTCTTGTATTAAAAAAGTCAAAAAATTTTCTTAATTTAAGATGAAATTCGAACTTTACACATATCTGTTAGAATATGTGTGAAATTACCATATGGATAAGCTGCTTTCATAGTTATGATATTTTTCGTGTTTTGCGCTGATTTAAATTTTACGTTGAAATAAGATGTACAAAATTTTTAACACAAATTCAAGAATGCTGTAATATAATTATGTCAATACATATAGTCAAAAGCAATTAAATATTATCTAAAAAATTAGAAGCTGCCAATAAAAACTAAATAATCTGCCATTAAAAACTTACAAGCTGCCATTAAAAACATATATCATAAAATTTTTTAGTGCGAAAGAAATGAAATGTTTAATTTAAAAAATTATAATTTAGCATTAAGGTCATTTTACAAAGAGATCTTGAGAAGCAACCAGAGATTTTACCTTCTTCACAAATTCCAATTACTAATATCATGATCATGATAAATAAATTATGAAACAATATGATTAAATCAGGTTTAATAAGCATATCAATCTTATCCCAAGTAATTTTGTGAGTGTGTGAGGGAAAAGCTGTATTTATATCATAAATTTTTTTTGTCATCAGAATACATATTTTAGTGACCCATTTTTATGATCATGTACGCACGTCTGCTCAACTTTGATCAAAGAGAGAAAATTCCACCAAAGGCATTCTTTCTTTAACGATTTTAGAAAGCCACCACTTACCAATACTCATATATACATATATATATATATATATATATATATATATATATATATAGACACACACACACGCACACACGCATATTTATAATACGGATATTCATATCCAGATATACATGAATATGAATATGCAATTAGTTAGCTTGCATTCTCACCATTCCAGTAATTATAGAACCCCAAGAATTGCATCTGCAGACAAAATCAAGAAAAGGTATTAGTGTTCAACTCATCAGCATGTATATTAGTTTTCATCATAAACCTAATATTAAAAAAAAAAAAAAAAAAACTTACACATGTCTGTGTGTGTGTCCAAATGATTAAAATATTATTGATCAACATTTTGAAATGACCAAAGAATTAATTCAGTTTCTATATATGTAAAAAGGTCTAGTAATTATACATACATTATATATATGTATATTGTTGATCACCTTCCAATGAAGCTGAACAACGTTTGTGACGTACGCAGCACTCTCGTACGCCAATTTAGCTGCCATCATGGAGAGCGCTCCCAAATATTTATCGTCGTCGGGAGTAATGTTTTTGTCCAAATCCACTCGCGTATCAAGGTTTCCAATCATGGATGCAGATCTTATTGGATCCGGTAACACTACCTTCCCTGCATTCAATACCAACCACTCCGTCCATTACTTAAATAATATATGCACATATATATGTTTACATACGACAAAAATATGAATCTATATAACTTGCACACACACACACACACACACACACATATATATATATATATATATATACATGTGCTTTGCCTTTAAAAAATTCAATTGCATACGTACTTCTAAAATGGATTTCATAACGAAATATGGATATATATGCATGAAAAGTTAGCATATAATTAGCTTGCATTAAAAAGTTAATAGGAGAATTACTAATTAGGGACAACTAATGGAATAATAATTAGAGGAAGAGATTTTATAACCTGTGGTTAAGTTTTTCAGGAGCCCAATTAAGCCACCATTGACTGTTAGAATATTAAGAAAGAACTCAAGGAGATCTCCAATCTTAGCCATGGGAGTTCTTATTTTAAGTAGGAGCTTTTGCACGAAAGCAGAAGCTATTATGACAAGTCTAAAGAAAAGGCTCTCTCTAAGTTTCTGCCCTTCTTCTTCCGAGAACTCAATGAATCTTATGTTGTTCAAGTTAGAGGAAAAGAGAAGACCGATGAACTGAACAAAACTAGCTTCTTTTGGCTTAATTAATAGATAATTGCGAACTTTAGGCCCCTTTTGGTAAGCCATTTTGTTTTTTCTTTCGTAAAGGGAAGGCAAATTTGTAGCAAATAAAAGATCTATGAAGGAAGAAGGGAGTTTATGTGGACAAGTACTTGAACACTCTCAAGCTCTCTCTACCCAGAATCCCAACCCAATATTACAACTTTCGATCTCTTTGGTGTTGTTTTGCAAACCCCTTGCACATTTTCACAATGAAGGTCCCTCCTTTTATAGATAGAAAGTCAAGATTTGCTATAAAAGATTCAAGAATATATATTTTGTTTATTAATGCTATTCGACTTGTTTTACTATTTCCTTTTAAAGTAGATGGGCTTGTAAAAAGCCTTTTTGATTAGTCATCCGAAGGGACCATATTAGACGAAGCAAGAAGACAAAAAAAAAAAAAAAAGTCATGAAAAATACTCAAAACAAGCATCATAACTAATAAAAAGTAAGTCTTATATTGCTAGATATACATTTTATTAGTTTATAGTTGTGTTATAACAGGGGCGGAACCATCCATGACAGAGGACGGTTGCCCCACTAATTTTTTTTCCAGTTAATTTTGTACATCAATGTTTATAAAATTTGTTTTTTGTCTTTCTAAAATTATATTTTACCTCCTTAAATTTTTACTATGCTATTTAAGAAATAAGTTGCAACTAATAATTTGAAAAGAAAATATTGTATAAGGTGAAAAAAAACACGGCTAAAATAGTGTTTAAAACTTGAAACTGTCAGTTTAAACTATGGCTCCTAGACGGCTGGATCATCTCTTCGTTGATTCTACTAATTACTTTAGCCATGCTCTGGTCCCTTACTTCTTTTTTTTTTTAACTCTTTTTGGTGGCATTGATGGAATTCACGCGTCAAAAAATAGCAAATTAACTAGGCTAGCTAGCACAGGCTGGCCATCCCACGTGATTCTCGCAACACCATCCTATGTGGCCCGCTGTATCAACGTCCGACAAGCGGAAGTTAAATGCTTCAATGCTAGCCAGCCACATGGAGAATTTAACAGTGATCATAATGACAAAGTGGCCCACTTGCTATATGCATATCAATGTACGTCTCAAATAATAGCATGCCTTTAAAAAAATTGTTTATATAGAACTTTTTTTTCAAATGCTTGCTAGCCACAATATGGCAATCATTCGCAACTGATAGGGATTTATTTCTAAAATATATCCTAAACGATAATCGTTATAATTTTTGCATCGGTTTATATTTCTTATAGACAAATCTTGAATCAGTACAATTCTTTTGTTCAAGGAATAGAAATATATAAATTTGGAACAAACTTTAGAACATCTATTCTTTCAACTAATTAATTATCGCAAATGGGTAATCAATTAAAAATTTAAATATAAAATAAATAGCTTGGAGCATTTATGAAATTACACAGTACAAGGGTTACATTTTTGAAGAATTTATATAGTTTATGGTGAGATGAAATCTTTTCAATGTTCCGTAGATAATTAATGTGAATAAGTAATAATGGGGCCTTTTTAAAATTAATCATGTGGTTTCTTCTGCTGGAGGTGGTACTTGCTTTATTCTTTCGGTTTTGATGATTCATCATGTAGGCAGCGCTAGAATATATCTATACAAAGCATAATAAACTATACTGTTGGTCCACTTGGTGACCAGTTCAATATTATCTTGGGATTTTGCGATAAGTATTATGTAATTATTACATATTACTGTCAAGGCCGATGGAATTTAATCATTATTTAATGAGCAGTCCTATTCAATTGTCTCGCAATAAGGTGGCCCCAGTCATTGTGGCATAACATTTTTTTTAATTGCTAATTTAGTATTACCCACTGTTTCTTTTGTTTACATGATCTATTCCTCAATTTCAGACAATACAGTAAAGAGGGTCTCAATTAATTAATTAGTTTATTCATAATAGCATGACAACTCGTGTTGGATTAATTATAAAAATTTTCCTCCAACTTTTTTCTGGCAACAATGCACCCTACGAATGTAACAGACATTCCCTTGGTTATAAAATATTAACAAAAAGAACTCTTTTTTGTTAGAATTTTCAATAAAAAATGGCATATAATTGATTAAGATACCATATATAATATAGAAGTATTTTAGTAATTTATATAATATAGAAGTATTTTAGTAATTTTAGTATGTATAAAGCTAATTTGAATATAAAAACTAATGTAATTTAAAAAGTTTAAGTGCTAAGAAACATAAACTAAAAAAATATATGAGAACAAAATGATGGCTTCTTTTACTTCTGTGAGACTACACTGCAATATACAGTGTAATAGTTCACAAAATTGATATGCTATTTTGTATGATATTGTATCGTTTATGTTAAAAATCATAACAGAAAGGATTTTTAGTTAATGTTTCATACATCGAGGAATTCTTTTATATTTTAAAGATTGGGGCATATTACTATTATAGAGATTATATTTAAGTGGGACAATTAATCCATGCATTATACAAGCATTTAGCCCATAGAGGTATACTAGATACTAGATCTTGTGTTATATAGGGTGTTTGGAAGAAAACTGTAAACAATGTAAAGTTTTCATATGCTACAGTAAAAAACTACAGTATAAAATTTTCATATGTTACAGTTTTTAAACTCAAACTCATGATTTAAATTATTCTTCCAAACACCCTAATAAAGGTTTCATACTTCTACCCTGCAAATATCCAGCCGAAAAGTTAGGCTTTATTAATGCATTTCATTCACTTATGAATTTTGCTAATGATACTGCTAGAAATTAATTCATATGCAAGAGTTCTAGAACAGTATATTTCTCTAATCAGTGCATGAAATTAAGCTGATGTTAGACAAGTTTGGTGGAGAATTTATATGATTAAAAGGGTTGGTAGAGACTAGAACCGGTTGTTTCAGCAAAGAAAAAAAATATAAATATAAATATAATTAAAAATAAAACACAAACAAACAAACAAAATGAAAAAAGCGGGTGGATGTCATGAATTGTGACAAGTACCTAAGAGGTCGCTTGTTTTGATTAAAGATGACCGGTCATTACAATAATTTTTAGTAAAATTTTTAGTTATAGTAGAAAATTATGACTAATGTATATTTAATTATAAATTTTAGTTTAATTTTTACTATGATTAAAATTTTTGGCTAAGAATTTTTTGTTCCGTTTTAGTCATGAAAGTATTTCGTGACTAAAAACTCCGTAGTTAAAAGTTTTAATCACAACAAAAATTAAACTAAAGTTTATAATTAAATACATATTAGTCACAATAAATGTTATAACTTAAAGTCTTGCTAAAAATTATTATGATTAAAAATTTAATTTTTTATAGTGATTCATGGTAGCTTCTGACATAATCATTTATTTTTTCAAGCAATATATATGTATATATATGTCATATACTATCATTGATTATCTAAAGAGTTCAATTGAAAATGTATTTTACCTACTGAGTTCTAAATCTATTCTTTTTTATATTAAGTAATAAGATGTTAAGTTAACTCAATTTTAACTCAAATAACATAAAACTCTCTATACTATTATATAAAACAATAATACAATGTGATAGTTCTTTCAATTCCTCGATTCCGAGACACCCTTAGGCCGCCTTATTTTTTTTCCCAAATAATAAACTAGTACTCTAGTAGATCAAAGGATGGACAAGACAAGACATGAACGAGAAAGGTGTTAAAAAAAAAAAGAAAAAAGAAAAAAGAAAAAATAAGAGCACCTCGTAAAACGAGGAAAAGAAGATGAACAGACATTTTGCAAAAAGTTTAGAGAAATAATCGAAGTTTTTTTTAGACCCTATCTTAGATTTTAGAGGAAAATAATGGGGAAAGCTAGCTAGCTCATGTTGATGGCATTTCACATAATAGTTAATTAGATCTATCTGTCTTGTTTGTATTTTACCAATTAATATTGATTGTTGACACCACCAATATGATTAATAAAACCCAACGTATAACAACAATTTGTCGAGGTCAAAATTAATATTAATTATCTTTTTTTTGATTCGTACGTACAAGTGATTATTACATCTGTTTAAATTGAAAATATTTTAATCTAATAATAAAATAATAATTAAAATTATGAGATAGAAAATACTATAATGCTTAAACTAAAACTAAATTTTGGTTCAAACTTGTAAATCATGCACTCCATTAGATTTTATCAACTTTGTTTGTACTATATCAATATATATTAATTGTTAATGGGGCCAATATAATTACTATATACAACAACATAATCTATAACCAGGGACATATTTATTTTAGGGCCCCCGTTCCTTTGTTTTGTATATGTATATATAAATACACACACACACACTGCGTCTCATCATTTTCTATATAGTTGTGGATTTTAAGCTACTTCCCAATTTCTGCTCAAGTACTTAAATTTCCCTTGTTTATTTTGTCAATTACGTATGCTCCTTTTTCTTTGTTTTGCTTTTTTGAAAAAGCCTAACAAGTTACTAAAAACAACCTAATTTTTTTTTTGTTTTACTTCTTTGAATTCTTTCGTTGCTTTTTTTTTTTTTCATTATTTTTTTATAATCTAGCTAGCAACAATAAAATATTTGAGCATTATTTGTTTTATTTTTTTTCAAACTTCTCATGATAAAGTCTACATTACTATTTATGTATTATCCGAATCAAATATTATCCTTAAAGTGAACAAAAACCTAGAAAAATTTATTTTTCTTTTTTTTTCCTTACCTTATTGCCTCTTTTTTTGCTTTCTTTATACATTTATATATTATGAAAATCTATCAACATGTGTATTAGATTCTGAAGATTTTCTGACTTAAATATTTAAAAAGGGGCACCATGATCATATGTAACTTTCAATATTTGATCAAATGCGCAAAGATATTAAAACTATGTATAACTTTTGTAAAACGCTATTTGTTATATAATAGGCAATTAAATATGTCCTATGAGTTCATGTTCTTTTAAAAAAATAATTTTGATTTTCATTTGTTTTTTTAAAAGAGATGTTTGTATTTTTTCCGAAGTTTATATCATGGTCTTAGTTTTTCTTTTGTACCTCCTACTCAAATTAATTTTGGATTTATATCTTTCAATCATTGAGAAAAGTTCAGATATTTTCATAGTAGTATCTTTCTTAGTAGTTTTGATTTATAATAAAAGCCATTGAAGTTTAGAATGGTCGTCAAATTACATTTTTAACTGGTTCATGTATGTTCAGTAATATAATAATAAGGCTTTTTAATTTTAAATGTTGTTCTTTTGAATGTTTTCGGAACTACTGTGAGTGTGAAACCAGCTTAGTAATATCAGGCTACCGCTGGTTTTCTTCTTTATTTATTATTTATTTATTTTGGCTTTGTCTAGGCTTTTGGCTTTTTCCCCTTGATGGATTGATCATTTACTATAATCAACACTGAGCAGTACGTGCCATATTTCCAAAAAACCAAAAAAAAAATATTGATCAGGTATAAAAATAGGGTTTTAGGGTTTCATCATATTTTGTTAATTTTGTATTTTTATTTTGATTTTGTTTTGACTAAATCTAATTACTTTTGAAAACACGCACGCGCTAGTATGGTTGGGTCGAAAGGTGCAAATTAAAAAAGTAACAAAAAAGAAAATAGTGGTTGTCCTTAACGTTGGGTTATGTGGTTCAGATCGGGGCATATTTTTGAGTTGGGTAGCGTTGAATTTTTTTTTTTTTTAATTTGTGGAAAAGCGTATAGTTGACGTTAGACTTGTCAAAATATAGATCAGTGGAGGATCAGGAATCACGATCCCCTGTTTCCCATTCATGCCAAATGTTTCGTATTGGGAGAGTTTTCTTATAATAAATTTTTATTTTATGGTATTTACTAGAAGAGTTAAAATTTTATAGTTTAAATTATATATTATAGAATATGAGAGTTTTATATTATAACAAATTTTTATTATTATAGTATATAAAAAGTTTACACTATTTATGATTAAAATTAAATAGTTTAAAGCTACAGTCTCAAACACCTAGGTCTGTTTTAAATCATTTCTCATGTTTATATTTGCTAGTTTGCGAATTGTATGTTCGGTATATATGCCATGCCATTCATGTTTTCCTATTCTTTCGGATTAATTTTTCTTATATAACAGTAAAACAGAAATTTTCATGAATTCGTAAATTTTGATTATTTTCTTTTGCATTACTCTCACATCAGATAAGCATAAATTATTATTGCAATTAAACTGTCATTATAGCATGTACCATGTAACTTGTGATCATTATTTTTAATTTCTGAAATAATCTAAATTACTAATTATTTATAAAATAACATCGTTATACAAAAATTAACGCACTACTACATATCATATTTTATGTGTTTGGTAAAACTAAATTTTCCATTGTGTCAGCTTTTTTTTTTTACCTGTAACAAATCATATTTTAGTTTCATAATATTTTGTAGTATTCTTTTCATGATGTTTATGTTTTTAGTAACAACTGCAATTGTGATTTTTTTTCCCCATAAGGAGCAAATTCATTAAGAGGGATGCAAATAATTGCAACCTCTGACCTCATCGTGCACAAGATCTGGAGATAAAAGATTTTATCTTTATTATATAGCCATTTTGTTTTTTAATTTTATTACTATTAAGTCTACTGTTTTGCCTCTTTTGTTTAAGCATATAGTTAATTTTTTAACGAAAATTCTAATATGCAGAGTTAAGCGAGTCTAATTCATAATTTGAAGTAATGCAATGAGAATTATAATATATTGGAGTGGAAGGTGAAATTTAATGAGTATTAAGTCTATGAACACAAATGAAAATACCCATGTTTAGCCCACAAAAAAAAAATGAAAATACCCATGATTTTTTCCTTTGGAACGAACCGTTTTCATTGCAATTAATACCATGCACTACACATGCCAGAATTCTGAACTGCAAAAATCCTTTTGCATACGACAAAACATTTTCTTCTGAAAAATCCTTTTGTTTTCTTTTTAATATTTGAGAATGCAATGTTTAATTTCTATACTTGGGATGAGTTTTATTTATACATATTTTTTGGCTGAAGATTTAACATTTTTGTTGCTTGTACGGTTGTACATAAATAAGAAATTCATAAATACTTAAATCTTTGATTTCTATACTTGGGATGTGTTTGACTTTCATAAGCCAAAAACTTGTAGTGCGATATTATATAATAGGTAGATCAGATTTTGGAAGAATCCTAATGCGAGGAGATCCTGCAAATAAAATATTAAATAAAGTATACTACCAATTTCTAAATTCTTAAGAAAATTCATCTTTCTTTCGTTTTCTTGCCGGTGGGCTGACAGCAAGCAAGGGCAAGATCAGTGAACTAGGGTGTCAAAGAAATTAAAGCAAAAAAAAAAAGGTAAATATTTTTTAAAGAAAAAAAATTATTAATTGCTCGCATATTTGAAACCTAGCTACAAAATTGATGAAGAAAAAAAAAATAAAATATATATATATATATATATATATATATATTAGCACACATGTTGCAGTTTATTAATTAACTCTGCGGAATTTTCATTTTTCACTTTTTCGCATTTGTACACGGACAGATTTAAAGATATCAATAATATGCAGAATGATGATGATTTTAGAAATTGTTCAGATTGACTATCATCAGCACTTGAAAGGGGCATTTTAAACGTGCTATTGATTAATAAAGATTACTCGGTAGACTCTCAAAGTGCACTTTTTAGGTGGAAAAATTATTTTCATCTTCGTAGAGTTTATAATCTCACTACTAACAAGAGAGTAAAAAACAGTATTAAATTAGAGGGCAGTGGTCTTGTAAATAACGGAATTATAACTTATATATAAGGTTAAATAGTATTGCAGTATTACATGGCATGAGAAAAATTGACCAATATCAAGTTTTCCACCTTATCTGCATTCTAGATGTCCATATCCGTTTCCAGAACCAGAAAAAATAAATAATAAATATAAAAATGTTTTGCCCACCTGATCAGATTAAATTCTAACATTGCGATTGGCATTTTTTTTAATTATTATTATTACTTTGTTAGTCTAGTTTGCCCCTTCTTAGCAAACGAGTATATTGTTTTTCTTTTGATGAACAAAAGATTAGATTGTTGAAGTGAACAAAAGCAAGCGCTTTATGGTCACAACCACATCGTAACTCCAAGTAAGAATTAATCTCTAAAACCACCTCCTACTTTCATACCACATTCCGCTTTAAATCCTAACATTTTTTGTTGGAATAAAGCAGCCTTTTATCAATTTATTGTTAGAAAAAATTACAGACAAACAACACTTAAAGTCATGCTCGGTTGGTTGTAAATGCCCTTCAAGCCTTATCAGGCATCGTAATATACATGTACATGGAAAACCATATAGTATGTGTCAAGAACAAAATATGAAGACCCATACCAACACTTGTTCAATTAGTTAATCCCTCTCTCTCTCTTAAAGCCATGAAATATCTATTTTACCCAAACTTAAATGGTAAATTGGCGGCCTGTGATTTGTTTCATCTAATATTATAGCACATATGTAACGGAAGGATTAAAGTTAGTTTTGGGACGTCTGATTTAAATGGTTTTGGTCTAAAATACCTTGGAGACCTGTCACGTCCCGGAGTACGAGAGGTGACATGGTAGTTTAATTGAGTTAATGAAGTAAAAATTTAGTTAAAGCATGAGTTTAAGAATTTAAATTAATTATGTTAAATGTGAAAAAATTTAAAACTTTTTTAAAGCAAGCAATTATAATATTTAAGCAAATAAGAGTAACAAAATAAACAATAAGGAAATAATAATTAAGTAATAAAAAGAAACGAGAATGGGTCCCACTGACTTACATTTTGTGCACACATATAGTACTGACAATATTAGATTACAACCATTGTTTAAAATAAAGAAAGGGGTTTAGTTAATACATGCCTTGATTTAATAAAATCAAATAACCTACTTGGTTCTTCTACTGCTCGGAAGTCCTGTCTGTGGACTCTTCTCCGATCTTAAGCTGATATCCACCTAGAGGGGGAATGTTTTAAAAACAAATAAAATGTGAGCGAAAGGCTCAGTAGGACTATATTTTAAAAACATAACTTTTAGGAGAAAAATTTTAATATTCAAGAGATCATTAGAAAAACAGAATTGAATAAATGAGTAAAATAAAATTTCAATAAAATTAATCTTACTGAAATCGTTTATTGGTCGACTAGAAAGAATATAATTTTCTTTTTATAGGCAAACCATATATGTGACACCACCGTAGTGGTCCAGTTGGGTTTCAGGACCTGCCCTCAAGGTCGTACTCTACACGACGTGATCTCTAATATGGCATCATGCTCTTACATATATATTCTCTATAATTATTAGAAATATCTTTTTACTAAGTATTCTCATTTACATTCATTATAAGGTTCATTATGAAAGTTCATCTTAGTCTACTGTTTATAAAAACAATCAATGAAATCCTTTTTCAAACCATCATTATTTTAATGAAAATCTTTTATAGGCCAAAATCATTTTAAAACTAGGTTTCGAAGAAGAGGGGTAGAAGTTCTACCTCAATACTTGTGCCGGTGTCCCACACCGTAATCTCGGTCATCTGTACGTTAGCTCCGCGGATCCATTAACTACCTTAAATAGAAACTAGGTCTATCAGTATCTAGCTTGAGATATTCTATGTCACTAAATCATCTCATGGTGTCCAAGTGTGTCATTTAAGTTTATAAAATCATACTATGACGTTAAAATCTTAATCGGGGTTCAAAACAGTAAAAAACAGATGAAAAATTACAAAATCTCACAATGCCTGGTTGGCCTGTTGGTCGCCCTAGTTTGATCGGCCGAACTGTACCAGGAAGTCAAGTCTGGTCGGCTGAACTTTTCCAAGTTCGGCCTGCAGGACGGATGAATCTGGCTTGCCGAACCCTTGAATCTGGCTTGCCGAACATGAAGTTCGGCCTGCTGATCTGGAAAAATTCTAGAATTTTTCAAACATGGGTTTCGGCCTCCCAAGCCCAAATCTTCATTTTGACATGTTTTTCTCAATTCTCAGACGTGGGTTACATACTTAGATGACAGTAAAACATCATAAAACACCTTTAAACCAATTTAAACAAGATTTAGATAAAATTTTTGAATAAATTCAAAAATAGAGAAAAATAAAAAATCTTGATTTAAATCTGTTTTTGATCAAACAAAGCTTAGATTCTAGTTATTCTAAGTTTCTCTAACTTAGATCAAGGGTTTTCTAGGCTTAGAAAAGCTTAAATTTTAAAATACCACAAAATTAGAAAATTTTAGAAAAGTTTTAAAATTTTAAAACTAACCTCAAATCGAAGCTTTCAATCGAGTTTGTGGCTGCTAAATTGTGTTCCCAAGCTCCCAATCTAGCTGAGAAGCAAAGCTTGAGTTCAAATTTTTTAATCAAAATGTGAGAAAGAGAGGGAGAGAGTGACGACAGAGGGAGAGAGAAGAGAGAGCTGAGAGTGAGAGAAGAAAGAGACGAGAGAGTAAGGAGAGAACGGGAGAGTGAGAGAGATTAAATAAGGAAAGGTTAGGCAAAACTAGTGAAGAAAAACTATGTGTAGCACGCGGTTTTTCAAAAAAGATGTGTTTGTTATTTGACAAATTGTTTTGTTTTAAAATTTAAAATAACAAATAAAAATAATTAAGAGTAATTAAAAATCATTAATTTATTCAAATATATCATTAATTTAGAAATTCCACAAAAAGATCAAATTAAGTTTAAAATATTCATTATGGCATATTAATCTACCATTCACTACAAGAAAAACTATATTTAACGACATATTATTTACGACATGTAGTTTTTAAATGTTCTTAAAAAGTACATACAACGAAATCTCCAACAAATATGTCGTTAATAACATTTGAAACTATAATTAACGACATCTATATAGATGTCGTATTAAAGGTCTCCTTTTAACGATAATAGTTTATTGTCATTAAAAGGAGACCTTTATGGAGAGATCATTTTATAACGTCATAATTTAGTATACATTTACTATTTTTTTCGTCTTCAAGGCTTAAAACTCTGTTGGTTTTCTCACACAAGCTTCCCGAATCACATTTCTTTTCTTCATCTACGTAAAGATCAACAAATGCTCAATTTTTCTGTTGAAAAACCAATCAAATTAATGCCGCATTTTTTTTATTAAATCCTCTTCATTTTGCAAGATTTGTAAAGATTTAATTTGTTCTAAGCATTTGCATCGACATCAGGATCTTGATCACCTCTCCTCTGAGGATTACTAAAATGGCACGTATAATTATGCCTTACTTTTCTACAATAACTAGTGTTAAATTATGGAGCCTAATTCAACATCCTAACAATTTATCACTCTCTCACGTGGCAGTGCATCAGCGCTGCAATACTCACTAGGTAGCTAAGTCCGTGACGTTGAGTCGAAGATTTTCGAAG
>CAMOHE010047430.1:0-26858 GCA_946598075.1 Artocarpus hirsutus
AGCCGTAGTGACTTCTTTTGACAAGCAAGTCGAAAGCATACTCGCGGAACGGCTCATTCGAAGGCGAGGTGTGCCAAATTATCATGAATACTTGGTTAAATGGAAGAACCTGTCGGAAAGCGAAGCAAGCTGGGAGCATGAAGATACACTATGACAGTTCAAGGATAAAATCCGACAGTTTCAAGAAGAAGGCGCGACGAGGGCGTCGCGAGCTTAAGTGGGGGAGAATGTCACAAGCCGCACAATTTTTGCCCCATCCTAACCATTGAAGGCTCATGAAGACTCTAGGATTCTCTAGAGTATTTTCTAAGCATTGGAATCAGTTAGAATACTCTAGAACATCCTAGAGAAATCAAGGCAATGAGGTAGAGTCATGAAGTTTCTAGAATATTCTGCCATATTCTAGAAGGTCCCATGACATTCCAGAAGGTTCCATAATATTCTAGAAGATTCTACATGGGTCTAGAATACTCAAGAAATATCTAGAACTCTCTGGAAGATTCTAGAACCCTTTGGAAGACCCTAGAGAACTCTAGAACTTTCTAGAACATTGTAACATACTAGTATATTGTAGAATACTCTGGAGCCTTCCACACTTTGTACATAATCTAGTAGCATGCTAGAATGTTCTAGGCTAGCCCTTTCCATATAATTCTAGAATGTTCTTTGAAGGGCCCTTGGCCTATAAATAGGGGAATGACTCTCATTTGTCATCAATCCCTTTACACTTGTAAAGACTACCTTCATAATAGAAATCCTCTCTTAAAGTTCTTTCCTTGCCTTCACTAACATTTCACTTTGCCTTCTCACTTTGTCCTTGAGAGTTCGGGTGAAGTTAGGCTTACTTAGCATCGAGATTGTGCTAAGGCCGTACGGTTGCTTAGTTGAAAGATTAAGGCCGTGACATTATGCTCGTAAGTCCAAACATAGCCCATATGCAATATTTACTTATATGCATGATCTGTTTATGCTCACTTATGAACATTCATTATTTTTTTCATCTTTCAAACTTTACTAGGGCCTAAGCGTTAGTATCATATGCACACATGGGTCATCGTAACACTAAGACCAAAACATTACTTAGAACTTCCCTTGCGTCAAGAGTTGGTACGACACTTTCCTCTTTGTCTGGTGAGTCAATTACCAGTCTATTAATTTAGGTTATCATACCATGCATGAAAATCTATTTACTTAAAATATGTGCATACCATACACATTTCTTTAAATGTATTAAATACATAAATACATTTGTCTAAATATATTTTCCAAAAACCCTCTATCCCATACTGTAAGTGGGGGTTTGAACTTACCTGCATGTGCTATTATATAGACCGATTTTAGTTCCTCCTTTAGTCGTCTAATGTCTTGTTTGACCAGTTATATCGTCATTAGCCAAATTATCACTATGTATCTATGAGTCAATACAAAGCACTTATTAATCAACAGATCGGGTTGCTCTATAGTGAGCAACTCCAATAATCAAGGATTCAATCCCTCTCGATAAACTCCACCTTATCATTTCTAACGAAAGGAGAAAATTCTTATTAATAAATTTTTTTTCCTATTTTGGATGGTTCAGGGTCCATTCGAGGCATTTTGTGAAAAATAACAAATTTGCCCTCGGTGGGCCTTTTAAAATTCCTCAAACCTGATTTCGCTATTTTAATGAAAATTATTTCTGATTAGCTATAAAACAATAACTTAAGGTATCGTGTTTCTTATTTTGTGCTAAAAACCAAGTTTAACAAAATTTTGCAATTTTACCTCGGATTTGTAAATTTTGACAGTTTTGGCCCTTGAACCAAAAATGATCTTTTTAAACCATGAATATCTATTTTTCACAAGGATTAAATCTTTCCAAAGTTCCTTGTTCAAATTCCTTTTGTAAAATGACATTTTTGCCCTTTGAAAAATGTTTTTCAACTTTGATAAAATTTGTAAAATTCATATCTCACAAACGGAGGTGAATTTCGACGAACCGTCTACACTTTCTAACAATTTCGTCGAGGTCCACAACTTTTGTATTTTAACTTTTTTGAAATTCCCATTGTACAGGGGAGTTTTCAACAAATTTTCAAATTTGCCGAGACTAGGAAAAGTTTTGCAATTTAATCCCTAGGGTAATTTTTGTAAAAATCTACTTTAAAGCAGCATTCCAACCACTGTTTAAATAGACTCAAGACCTTCTTTAACAATTTTTCATGCCAAATCACAACTCTCTAAAAAATTCCTCAAAGTTTACGAAATTTTCCTATTTTTCACACCAAATGAAAGTTTTCACATTTAAACCTCAATTTCAACAACAAAACCACATCATAAACCATATAATTAAGCAATCAAACCACAAACTTACTTAAATGATCACTTGCCTTTTGAAACAACCAAAACCAAAACAAAACCAAATAAACTTTAAATAGGAAAAATTGAGCCTTACAAAAAAAAGTTGCTAGTAATCCTAGGGCTTCCAAAGGCCTTTTTGCAACTTCCCTAGACAATATTCAAGGGAAGAATCTCTTGTCATTATCCCTCTTCAAACCAAGAAAAAACCGTAGAAACATCTTAGATAAGTTTAGATTTTTACCTTAAAATTTGATGAAATCTCTTAAACTATAACTTTTGAAACTTGATAGGGCAATTTTGCATAGAGTTGAACTTGATTTTTTTTTTTTTTTTTTTGGAGAAGGGAGGCTATGGCTACTATGGGTTATGGGAGAGAGAGTGAAAAAATTTTGATGCTTAAGTCTGAATTTTAAGACTTATCTCCTTACGATTTTTTTTAAAATGGTGAGTCACCACCCTTGATCATGATTAAGGGTAATGGTTGGCTTAATATGATTGGGCCACATTTTGTGATGTGGCCGCCCAATCCCAACCCATTGGGTGTCCACTTGGTGGGCCCCTAAAACTTTACACAGTGTAATTTTTTATCATATAGTATTTTTCTTATACTGTTGAGATAGAACCGGTGAAAACGTATACTTGAACGATATAAAATATCCTACTTGTTCTTTGGTACACTATTGGAACCCAAACACGGCATTTCTTATATATGTGTTTTTAACTTAGCAGTGTACTTACAATACGTCGTACCCTTTTTACACTGTTTTTGGGTTTTAACATGCTTTTTTGCTTTATTCATACCTTAATCATTCATTAATTTGTATCACAATACTATAATTAATTATGATATAAAATTTTTTTTGTGTATATCATTTGCAAATTTTTGAGCATTTAAGCTCACAAAATCTGTATTTAGCAATATCTAACATCGCATCAAGTTTACAATGAAATTTTCTATTAATATTGTTCATTTGTGCATTATAGTAATTTTTACCAAAATGTGATTTATAAGGGTAAATTTATTAATTAAATCTAATTAAATATTGAATTTTATTAATGAATTTCCCTTGGTCATTACAACCTACCCTCCTTAAAAATTTTTGTCGCTGAAAATTAGAACAATTTAGAGTAGACTTTCCTTATTTCATCCTCTCATTACCATGTCGCTTCTTTCACCTGTTGGTTGCACCATAAAACTTTCACGAGTGATATCTTCTTTTTCCTTAATTCCTTTTCTTCCCCTCATAGGACAAATTCTCCTATACTTCAATTGACTCATGTTAGAGTACATCTGATGGATCAGGTACATACCTTTTTAGCATAAATACATGAAACACATTATGTACCGGTGCCATTTCAAGAGGTAAGGCTAATTTGTAGGCAACCTTGCCCACCTTTTCTAGGATTCCAAACAGTCCAATATACCTTAGACTAAGTTTTCCCTTCTTCTCGAACCTTACTACTCCTTTCATTGGTGTTACCTTTAAGAACACCAAATTTCCCACTTGAAATTCTAAAGGTCTTGGTCACCGATCGACGTAACTCTTTTGACGACTATAAGCAATCTCCATTCGTTGACAGATTAATTTTACATCTTCCATTGTTCTCTAAACAAAATCCGTGGTTAATAATGCCTTTTCATTGGTTTCATACCAATGCAAAGGTGATCTACATCTCCTTCCGTAAAGAGCTTCATATGGAACCATACCTATAGAGGTTTGATAGCTATTATTGTATGCGAATTCAATCAGTGGAAGATTTTTATCCCATCTTCTTTTAAAGTCTAGTACACAGGCTCTCAACATATCTTTCAGAGTCTAAATAGTCCTTTCAGACTGGCTGTCTATTTAAGGATGGAAGGTTGTACTAAAAGTTAGCTTTGTTTCCATTGCTTGATGAACGCTCTTCTAGAACTTGGAGGTGAATCAGCCATCACGATCAGAAATGATGGATTTTAGGACCCCATGATATCTAACTATTTGAGTAACGTACAACTTAGCCAACCTTTCTACAGAACTACTAAGTTTAATAGGCAAAAGTGTGCAGATTTGGTTAATCTATCCACAATTACCCATATAGCATTGTGTCCTCCCGCAATTTTGGGTAGTCCGGTCACAAGATCCATGATTATTTGGTCTCATTTTCATTCTGGAATTTTGATTTTCAATAGTTCTCCTACCGGTCACTGGTGTTCAACCTTCACCTTTTGACAAGTAAGATACTTACTAACGAAACCGTACGATGTCATTTTTCATTCCAAGCCACCAATAATGCTCCTTCAAGTCTTTGTACATCTTGGTTGCTCCTAGATGAATAGAGTACGGTGCTTCATGGGCTTCTTCTAATATTTGTCTCTTTAATTCTTCACCATTGGGAACACATGACCTACCTTTATAGCGGAGAATACCATCTTTCAAGATGCTAAAACTTTCTTTTTTGTTTACTAAGGCTTTATTCCTATACCCAAGTAATGAAGAATCTGCTTCTTGTCATTCCTTCAAATTCTCCAGGATGATAGGCTGAAAAGACAAATCAACTAATCTTCCTATGATCATCTCTATTCCTACTTCTATCAAGTCCTTTTGAAGAGGTCTTGATAACAGTTGTATTGTTGTAAGAGAAGATGTTGCTCTACGACTGAGCGCATCAGCTACTCGGTTAGCTTTTTCGGGATGGTACAAAATTTCACAGTTGTAATCTTTAACTAGTTCAAGCCATCTTCGTTATCTCATGTTGAGTTCCTTTTGTGTGAAAATATATTTTAGACTCTGATGGTCAGTAAAAATCTCACATGTAGCTCTGTAAAAGTAGTGGCGCCAAATCTTCAATGCAAACACTACTGCTGCTAATTCCAAGTCATGCGTTGGGTAGTTCCTTTCATGATCCTTTAGTTGTCGAGATGCATATGCGACCACCTTTTCATCTTGTATGAGTATGGCTCCTAAGCCTGTTTTTGACGTGTCATTGTAGATCATGAAATTTTCCAAGTTCAGGTCGGGCATAGTTAGTATAAGTGCACTCGTGAGTCTTCTCTTCGATTCCTAAAAACTTTCCTTGTACTTCTTAGTCCATTCATATTTTACTGCTTTTCATGTAAGGGCTATGAGCGGTGCTACGAGTCTAGAGAATCCCTTTACAAAACATTGATAGTAGCCAGCTAGACCAAGGAAACTCCTGATCTTGGTAACACTTTTTGGTGTAGGCCACTTATTTACCGCTTCTACTTTAGATGGATCAATCAAAATTCCATCTTGTGATACCACATGTCCTAAGAAATGAACTTTTTCCAACCAAAATTTTCATTTTGAGAACTTGGCGTACAATTGATGCTTCCTCAACAACTGCAATGTAATCCTCAAATGTTACTCATGTTCTTCTGGAGTTCTTAAATAAATCAGGATATCGTTGATGAAAATGATAACAAATTTGTTGAGGTAATCTTTAAAAATCTGATTCATTAAGTCCAAAAAGACTGTCGAGGCATTAGTCAACCCAAATGGCATAAAGCAGAACTCGTAATGCCTATAACGTGTTCTAAACGCTGTCTTTGGCACATCCTCTTCCTCAACTTGAAGCTGGTGATATCTAAAGCGTAGATCAATTTTTGAGAATACTTTTGCTCCCTTCAATTGATCAAATAGGTTGTCAATTCTTGAAAGTAAATACTTGTTCTTAATCGTGACTTTGTTCAATTCTCGATAGTCGATGCACATTTGTAAAGTTCTATCATATTTCTTAACAAACAGGACGGGTGCTCCCCACAGAGAATGGCTTGGCCGGATAACCCTTTGTCTAGCAATTCCTACAACTGCACTTGAAGTTCCTTAAGTTCTCCTAGAGGTGGCAATAATCGTGTTCATGCCGTGTTCGCGTCGACACGTTTAGCCCAAACACGAACACGACATGCCTATGGCACGTGTAACACGACATGACACGATTAACATGATTATTAAACGTGCCATGACAGGTGACACGATAAGAGCACGAATATGATACGTTTATGACCCAATGAACTAAAAATTTAAAAAAAAATTAAAAAAATAAAAAAAAGTTTAAATTTTTTTTAAAAAAAGCCAATAAAGAAAATTAACAAAAACACAATATCTAATTAATACTAACGTATTATAAATATTTCAAATATTTTTATTTTTAAGTTTAAATGAGTTATAAATAGGCGAGTCATGTCGCGCCGTATCAACACGTTTACGGCCCATTTAATTAAACGTGTTAAGGCGTGTTTAGTATATTAGCATGAATCCAGCCCATTTATGACACAATTAATAAACATGCGGTCCAGACCTGTTTATTTCGTGTTGTTTTCGTATCATATCATTGTGCTTGTCCGAAATTGCCAACCCTAAGTTCTCCTAGAGCCATGCAATATAGAGTCTTCAAAATCAGAGCTATACCAGGTGTTCACTCAATCTCAAATGAAAAGAATGGCTGACAAACACTTTGAAAAATAAACACATAAAAATGTTAAATAAAACTGAAGTTTTGAGAGTCCAAAAAATTAAATAATTCAAAGAATAGAAAAATGATATTACATTAATATGAAATTTAGAAATCAAAGCAAAATAATATCATATTAATTACTAAGAAACTAATATTTACAAAATACATTTTTTTATTTAATTAATTTTTAATTATATGACTCAAAAAATAACACACAAAATCTAGAGCAAAAAAAAATATGGCCAAAAATCAAAAAATTTTTAGCACAGCACAACATTGAAGCACAACCCTCTCCTCCTAATCTAAAATTTACATTATCCCCAATGTATAAAAAGAATAGTGAGAACAGCAGAAATATCACTTGAATCAGCACAACTACAGAGATGATCTGTAGCAAACTTAACAAACCAAACAAAGCAAACTACAACAATATATTACAAACTGGGTCTTTTAAAGTTAGATTCCCTAGACTTTATTATTTTTTGTTTCAAAAGTCAAAAATCATATTTAGCCACAAATACAAAGTATTTACTAATCATAATTGATTATAACCTCCTTAATCTCAGCTATTCTGCAAGAATTAATTTTGAGATCTATTTTCAACTTTCAAAGATTTTTTTAATAAAAAATGAAGCAGAAAACAAAAATAAATATTTACAAGAGAGAATAAACAGATAACTTCTCAGGATTGGTAAACTGAAGCCATAAGAGTGACCTCTTCAGGCTTAGTTATCCGTTCTATGTAGTTCTTCAATCTTTAGCCGTTTAATCTGAGTATCCTTCCATCGGATGAATCTTCAATTTCAACAACACCATTTGGGAAGACCTGTTTCACAATATATGGACCTATCCATCGTGATTTTAACTTACCAGGATGAAGGTGAAGTTAGGATTCATAAAGATGAACCTGTTGATTTGGCTCAAACTTCTTGCTCATAATCTGCTTGTCATGAAATGCTTTCGTTTTTGCCTTGTAAATCCGTGAATTGTCGTAAGCATCGTTCCTTAATTCCTCAAGTTAGAGCGTTGAAGCTTCCATTCAATAACTGTAGCCTAAGATCAAAGTTGAGAGCTTTAATAGCCCAATAAGCTTTATGTTCAAGTTCTACAGGTAAATGACAAGCTTTTCCAAAGATGAGCCTATAGGGAGACATTCTTAAAGGAGCTTTATAAGCTGTATGGTAATGCCCAGAGTGTATCTTGAAGACATGAGGACCAATTTTTTCGATCTAGATTCACTGTTTTTTCCAAGATTTGTTTAATTTCTCTATTTGCTAACTCAGTTTGTCCATTTGTTTGTGGATGATAGGCAATTGAAACTTTATGAATCACACCATACTTTCACATCAAAGCTTCAAAAGATCGGTTGCAAAAATGTATGCCTTGATCACTGATTATAGCACGTGGCGTACCATACCTAGGTAACATGTTTTCTTTCAAGAACTTTATAATAGTTTTATTATCAATGGTTTGGCTTACAACAGCTTCAACCCATTTTGAAACATACTCCACAGCAAGAAGGATGTATAAGTACCCAAAATAAGGTGGAAAAGGTCCCATAAAGTCTATTCCTAAATAATCAAATATTTCAATTGCTATAATTGGGTTTAGAGGCATCATATGGCAATGAGACAGAGTATCTAACTTTTGACAACTTTCACAAGAACGACATTAGTGATAAGTTTCTTTGAAAAAAGTGGGCCAATAAAGACCACACTGAAGGATCTTTACAGCAGTCTTCTTGGCAAAAAAATGACCACCACATGCATCAGTGTGATAGAATTTTAAGACACTATACACTTCATCTTCAGGAATGCAACGTCTCATGATTATCATGACAGTATTTGAAAAGGAATGGGTCATCCTAGTAAAAGTTACGCACTTCAACCAAAAACTTTCTTTTGTCATGCAAACTCCAAGCAGATGGAATTTCTACAGTTGCCAAATAATTGACAATGTGTGCATACCAAGGTAACTTGGTAACAGAGAACATATGTTCATTAGAAAATTCATCGTGAATTGGTGAACCATCGATAAAATCATTAACTTCTAAATGAGATAAATGGTCAGCTACTATGTTCTCAACTCCTTTCTTGTTCTTGATAGTCAAATCAAACTCTTGTAGAAGAAGGATCCATCTGATAAGTCGGGCCTTAGCATCCTTTTTGGAAAAGAGATGCTTAAAGGTAGAATGATCATTGAAAACAGTGATGGGTGAACCGATCAGGTATGAATAAAACCTATCAAGTGCAAATACTACAGCAAGTAATTCCTTTTCAGTGGTTGAGTAATTCATTTGAGCGTTGTTCAAGGTTTTACTTGCATAGTACACTACAAAAGGTTTTCTTTCCCTTCATTGACCTAAGATGGCTCCTACAGTATAATTGTCTGGATCACACATGACTTCAAATGGTAAACTCCAATTAAGGGATTGCATGATAGGTGCATAAGTCAACTTAGATATTAGTGTTAGGAAAGATTCTTCACATTCTTTTGTCCATTCGAACACTACATCTTTTAATGTCTTGATATGTCTAAAAAATTTTGAATGAACCTCCGATAGAATCCAGTGTGTCCAAGAAAAAATCGAACATCTCTAACAGTCTTTGAAGTGACCATGTTTGAAATAAGCTCAATCTTAGCTGGATCAACTTCAATTCCTTTTTCAAAAACAATGTGTCCAAGAACTATGCCAGATGGAACCATAAAATGGCATTTTTCCCAATTTAACACAAGGCTTTTTTCTTCACATCTTTTCAAAACAGATTCCAAGTTAAGCAGACAAGTATCAAACGAATCATCAAAAACAGTCAAATCATCCATGAAAACTTCCATAATCTTCTCAACCATGTTGTTGAAAATGCTCATCATGCATCTTTGAAATGTAGTTGGAGCGTTACAAAGTCAGAATGGCATTCGTCGAAAAGCAAAAGTACCAAAAGTGCATGTAAACATGGTCTTTTCTTGATCTTCTAATGCTATCTCTATCTGATAATATCCTGAATATCTATCTAGAAAGCAATAAAAATGATGATCAGCTACACGTTCTAAGATTTGATCGATGAATGGGAGTGGGAAATGGTCTTTCAAGTTGCGGCATTTAATTTTCGATAATCAATGCACATTCGCCATCCAGTGACAACTCTATAGGGACAAGATCTCCTTTTTCATTCTTTATCACAGTTACACCAGACTTCTTTGGTACAACTTGAGTTAGACTGACCCATTTACTGTCTGCAATGGGGTAAATGATACCCGCATTTAACAGTTTCAAAATTTCATTCCTCACAACTTCTTTCATTGTTGGGTTTAGTCTTCTTTGGGAGTCTCTTTTTGGATTAGCACCTTCTTCCAATTAAATATGATGGGAACAAATCAAGGGACTAATACCCTTGAGCATATTTACGATCAAGTAACATGTTAATTAACCGTCACTCTTGTGATTCATCAAGTTTGGATGAAATGATAACAGGAAAAGATTCATCAGCCCCTAAGAATGCATGCTTCAGTCCTTCAAGAAGTTGGACTAACTTAACTTTTGGGATTTATTCAATGGATGGTTTTGGCTTTTTTCCTTCTGGAAACAATTTTTCAAAATGTGGTTGCCAAAACTTTGTTTTCTTGTCCAATGAATGTATGGGAATATCAGAAACGGATTTGGGATTTTCAAAATCAGGACTTTGGAAGATTTCTTCAAGCACATAGGTTCACTTTTGAAATTCTTCATGAACAGCTTCATCAATGATTTTAGTGTAAGAACACTCATCATTGCTTTGAAATTGCTTCCCAATATGGAAAACATTCACTTCAAGAGTCATATTTCCAAAAGAGATTTACATGAGACCATTTCAACAATTGATGAGAGCATTAGCCGTAGCTAAGAAAGGTCTTCCAAGGATGATAGGAATTTTTGATTCCATATCCACCTCAGTTTGAGTGTCTAAAATGAGAAAATCCATGGGATAATAAAACTTATCAACTTGCAATAAAACATCTTCAACTATCCCTCATGGTTTATTGATGGATCGGTCTACCAATTGCAAGACCATAGATGTTGGCTTAATCTCTCCGAGGCCTAGTTGTGAATAAATAGAATAGGGCATGAGATTGACGCTCGCTCCTAAGTCTAACAAGGCTTGAGTGATTTCATGGGTTCCTATGTAACAGGTGATTGTGGGACATCCAGGATCTTTGTACTTGACCAGTGCTCTATGCTTAAGAACTGCACTTAGTTGCTCAGTCAAGAATGCATTCTTTAGGACATGATGTTTCCTTTTCATAGTGCACAAATCTTTCATTACTTTGGCATAAGCAGGCACCTGTTTGAGAATTTGCTAAAGAGGAAGATTAATTCGAACTTGCTTCAAATGGTCCATGATTAGGCACATTCCTAGTGGCTTGAAGGGCTTGAGGAAAAGGGGCTTTTATAGGAAGCTTATTCACTTCTTCTTCTTTTCTTTGAGGAACATCTTCTTCATTACTCGCATCTATGGTGTTTGATTTTTCCAATGATTTACCACTACGAGTAGTAACATGACTAACCTCTTCATCCCTCTTTTCATTGTTAGAGGTTTATATCATGTTTTGTCCTTCAGAAATGACCTGAACTTGAGATGAACATTTTTCAGTCAATTTCAAAATTTCTTTTGTCATTTGTGTTAAAGCAGCTTCAATTTTCTCACATGACTTGTTTTGTATTTCAATGAATGCTTGTAATGTTTCTTCAAGAGATTTGCTTGAGTGTGAATCATGTTGAGGAACATTTTCTCTTGAGTGCATTTCTTCTTCAATTCCCTATTGATTTCCAAATGATTGCTCTTGATTTGAATTCCTCCTGTCGAAATTCAAATTGTTTCTTCCATCAGGATTGAAAGTTTCGAGTAAGGAGTACAAGGCTTATGATTTGTCCTTAAGGCATTACATCATTCCTCATTTTCTCCTATCACTTCCTGATAAACATGACAATCCAGTGGTAGTTGTTCAAACCTTTCATTCACAAAATTTGTTCCTTTTAACTCAGCTCTTGTGACTACATGGCTTCCTCTCTCATTCTTTGCTTTGAAGATTTCTAATTCTCTTGTAAGGTTTTCAACTTGAACCCTAAGGTTATAGTTATCCTCTTCCTTCAATTGATGAATTCCAGTTGATCAGGACTTATTAGTATTATGAGAAATATCTAATTCATCCCACAAATGAACTTTCTCAGCAAATTCATCAAGAAATTCCTTGGCCTCTTCAGGATCCTTGTGTAAAAATTTTCCATTACACATCACTTCCAAATATTGGCGATCATGACTTATGAGTCCTTCATAGAAGAAGCTGACGAGACGTCAATTCTTGTAACCATCGTGAGGAGATTGACTCAACAAATCTTTGAACCTTTCTCAAGCTTCATAGAAATTTTCATGGTCGTCCTAGGAGAAAGTCAAAATTTGTTTCTTGAGATTGTTGGTCTTTTGATATGGGAAGTATTTGTGGAAAAAAGCAGATGTCATGTCATTCCATGATTTGATGGATCTAGGTCTTAAAGAATAGAGCCAACTTTTGGCTTTATCTTTCAGTGAGAAAGGAAAGAATTTCAATTTGATGGAATCAACAATGTCAAGGTGGTTATAGAAAATGGAGACAACTTCCTCAAATTCACGAATATAAGCATAAGGATTTTCACTTTCTAATCAGAAGAAGGTTGGTAAAAGTTGAATCATGCCTGGCTTAAAATCCTGTTGTGGAATTTGATGGAAACACAATACATGAAGGAGTTAAAGTGCGAGGCGGATGCATGAAATCTTTCATCAACATTCTTTGAGGATTCGCACCAAGATTCTCTATCGCGAACAAATTTGAAAAAGTGGTTGACGAAGATGAAGAATGCGAAAAAGGGTTCGACGATTGTTCACTAGGGTTTCTTAAGCCTGAAGCCGTGACAAATTGACCAAGTTTGTCTCTATGTCGAAGCATTAACCCTAAGTATTCCTCTTTCTTTTTTTTTATTTTTTGATTTTTTTTTATTTTTAACTAATTTTTTATTTACAAGGGAAAAGACGAAGTGCTAAGCTTTTTTTTATTCGGGGAGAATAAAGTAGTGAATGAAAAGCATTCGTCTAATGTATTTTGTAGATCTTAAGAATTATATACTTTAAGGATGTTCTTAAAAAAGATTGGTGAGGCTAAAACTCCTTAAAAACCAATCTTCTAGTCAAAACAATGTTCCTAGCATGACTGATGTTGGGAAAGTTTTCAAAATTAACCGGCTATGGGAAAGGTATCCGAGCTAGTACCAGTCTCCAAACAGAACTTCCTCAAAGAATACTCTTCACAAAACCACAATTTATTTTATGAAAAACCTAATTCTAAAATTTTATGAAGTTTTATTTCTAAGTCAAAAACCTAAAACTAACAAAACAAATATTTTACAAAGAAAAGGAAAGAAAATAAAATTTTTATGATTTTTTATTTTTTTATGAATAGTAAACAGTGTGTGAATAGTGACATGAATAGTAACTTATGTGAATAGTAGCCTACTTAATTAAAAAATTTAACTAAAATAACAATATTTACACTATTTACAAATAAGGACAGAGTACTTACCTGGTTTCTCACTTAATTCAGCAATCTAACAAAGTAACAGCACCTTCCCAACAACGGTGCCAAATTTTTGGTGTGTTAACACCCCAAAATGTTTCTTCTTAAACGGTAGACGTATTTAGTATAGAAAGGTTGTCATATTCACAGGAAGATGAAAATTTGTACCTCGGCAAATTGTTAACAATAAACGGTCAAAAAGGCAAGCGGTTTTTCAAAGCAAACTTTAAAAGAAATAAATATTTTTATGATTTTTTTAATTCAAAATTTAAAGCATAAAATTAAAACAGTAAAGCTTTGAGAATTCTTTGAATATTTTGCAACTGGTATGAAATTTTAATTCTAATTAATTAATTATCTAAGGCATTTGATTTATTATATCTTTTCTCATTAATTGTAAGCACTTTTTACTAATTATATAAGTCAACCGAGAGCAACAATATAGTAAGCCATAATGCAGTAAAGGTTTTCCTATAAAAACTAGCAAAATAATCACTGGTGCACTAATTATGAAGACTATAATCGCTGTCACTCAATTCTAATTAACATAATTTTAAGATAAAAAAGATAATAACAAATCAAAATTAATATATTTAAGTGGAATAAATTTTTACATTAATTCCGGCAGTACTTCGTCTTGTGAAATATCTAAAATCGACAATATAACAAGTCATAATGTAGTAAAAGACATTTCATAAAATTAAGCATTATTTCATTGTTATTAATATTAATTATGCAACACAATTAAATTACATAAAGAAACCAGACTGACTTTATGTAAAAATTGGCGACATAACAACACTAACAACAATTATTAAAATCTTGAAAATATAATTTATTTCACAAAAATATAAGCATTTCAAAGTAGATATAGAGTTAAAATCCATACCAAAGTACTATGCATACAAGATCATCTTTCTGCCTCACCAGACTCTCTACTCTAATTTGGACATTATTTCATTATTTTTTTTTTAAAGCAAGTGGCTCAACAAAAAGAAGAGAGAGGGAGAAAGAAACAGCCCGAAGGCCTTTCAGGGGATGCCCAACTGAGACAAAGAGCCTCTGTATTTATAGGCTCAAGAAGAATACTATTTAAAATTTTTTTACTGTTCTAGCGTTGAAATAACGGATCAATTTGATCCTTTTTTCTCTTTTTTTTTCCACGTGGAGAGCCTTCTTCAGTGGCTGAGAATCTCGCTGAGATTCTCTATGGCGCGACTATTGGAAGCTTTAGTCAAGCACGATCTAGGCCATGCATTTTGTAATCCAAAGGCCGAAATTTGCTAACGAAAATGGGCCCAGTGGGGCCATGTGACCCACAAACATAGACCACTAGATCGGTCACGATTAGTCAATCCAACAGCTAGCAGGAAGCACACTAGTAAAATAGCCTGCACATGATCCGATGTAGTTTGAGATTCCCTGACTGACTTTGGCGGCTTTGTCGGCGCGTGTTATGCATGCGCCAATCATATCTCCCCTCTTGGATCACATTGCTGAGCTTGGCTGATGCAATTGATGACGCATTTACACACATCCCTTCTTCAAACGGTTACAATCATTTGGGCGGCTCATCCAAGCACTAGAAAATAGCCACGTGTCCCTTTTAATTCAAATTTAAATTTTGTTTATCTTCTTGATGCATTTGATGTCTGATTTTGCCTCTTTTTGCACTGTTTTGCTCCCTTTGTCCTCCATATTTTAAATCTAAAATTCACAAACACACTAAAATTAATTATTTTACAAACGTAATATTTACAAAAATATTAAAAATATTTATTTAACATTAAAACACTCAAAATTAATTAAAAATAGATAAAAAACTTCTAAAATTAACAAACCTTAATAGATATGCTATTTAAGACTCAACATTATTTTTAGAAATTACTAGAAACATATTACAACATATTTAAAGACTCAAAACTTATTTACAAATATTTTAAGACTCAAAATAAAACCACACAATATTATTTTTATGGTTTTGATTATTTACAGACTAGACACATATTTAACACACCGAAATAACTCTAAAAATTATTAAAAATATTATTAAACATAAAAAGATGAACGTCTTCCACTGCTTCAGCCAATACCAAGGATCCATCACCCATTCGAAGCATGAAGTCTTCATGAAACAGACTTCTCGTTTCTTTGAACCCCTGTAGAGAAACATAAACATGATTAGTTGCCCCAAAATCTATGATCCAAGTATCACTTGATTCCTCAACCAAACAAGTTTTTATAACCAAAAGATTACACTTACCTCCTTAGGAAAAGAAGTCCTTGTAGTTCTTCTTGATGTGTGTGATTTTCTAGTAGAAAAAGCACTTGAGCTTCTTCGAATTCTTCTTTTTCTTCTTCTTGTTCTTGCCGTTTGCAGGAATAGAAGATTTTTTGCTCTTAGCCCATTGCTTCTTTCCATTCTTAGGGTTAGGACTAGAACCAGATGTAACCGCCAAGTTGGCCTCACCACCAGTAGAAGTTTCCCTGATCAGATTTTTGAACTCTTATAACTGCTTCACCAGCTCAGTCAAGGTCATATTTCGTTTATTGCTTAAATTAAATGTAGCTCTAAATGCGATAAACTCCTTAGATAGAGTCTTAAAGACTATAGTTATCTATGTTTTAGCATCTATGTCAGCTCCATTGGTTTAAGTCTCAGCGAGATAACCCATGACTAACATCATATGCTCCTTCATAGGAGTCCTTGGTCTTTGTTTGTAGTTTAAGAGTTTTCGAAGTGCCCCTTGCCATTTTGTTAGGGCTTGGCCTTCAAACATGTCTTTAAGATTATCCAAGATTTGCTTCCCAATCTCATAATCTTCATTTTGAGCCTACAATACGTTATTCATGCTAGCCATATCATAATATCGGGCCTGATCGTTAGCATCTTTTCAGCGATCATATACTTGGATTTGCTCATTATTGGAATCTCCCGTACAGTCGAGAGGACACGAAGTTGTTAGCACAAATTTCAATTTCTCAAAGGACAGGACAAATGTTCAGGTTCTGTTTCCAATCATTATAATTGTCATCGGTTAATTATTTTTATCGAGTATCGAAGATAAAGAGTTTTTAGACATTTTAATCTACAATAAAGAATCATATACCAAATATGAACAAACATGCCATAACAATTTTTGTAAGATAACGCAAACATATAAAAACATACAATACGTTTATGTGTTAAAACCTTGAAAAAATCACAACCTTACAATGATAATTTCTAACTCAGAATTCAACAAGCCGCCTAGGAGAGACTTGCCAAATTCAGTTAGAAATACGGATCCCCTCCTGATTAATATATGTCATCCAGGACTCATATGATCCAACATATATTAGTAATCGTTTTCTTTAGCCATCAATTTTATTAATAGAGCTCCTAAGGGAGATTAATAATAAAATTAACTTGAGTGTATAGCCATTGTTTCAATATTTTATCCATGATTTATAATCACAACCTAGGGGTATGCAATGATTAATCATGCTAAAATATCTTATCTTCTTAGTGATCCAACCCGATACATGATGAAGACTCTTCCTAAGGGGGTCAGAAGCACCATGTGCTACCTATGGACTAACGATGGAGGCCGTAGGTCCTCTCTTCTAAAACCTTCTCTCACTTAATCTTTTAAAATCATGGTTTTTTTTTTAAAAAAAAACATGCATGAATAATTTTTGATGAGCGGCACTCCCCATTGTATATGACGTGTTATCAATATACGTAGCAAATCATATTATTATGTAGACAAGCAAAGCAATCATGCAAAGCCATAAGCAAAATAATAATAAATAACCATAATATTATGGTTCCACCCTAGAGAAAAGAAATTAAGATTACAAGAGATTAATCAAAACATATTATTGATTCTTCATCCTTGAATCTTGTAGTTGTATCTATCTTCATGTGCTATCTATCCTCATAACAATCTTTGCATGAATAAAGCACCCAACTTTATTTCCTCAATTATGGATCTTATGATTTAGCTTATCACCTGTAGAATTATGTCTTCTAGATAATCAATCTATCATATGCCTAATTCTTAAAGGTTTAGACCGACAATCTCAGACTTTAGTTTGCTTAACATAAATCCAACAAATATGAACGTAAAGAGGACAACATTTGATATATGCATGATAAATAAATTCTTTATTGATAAAAATGTCTTTAAAACATGCTACATTTTGACTCCTTAAGGCATACATGTCTAATAGGTTCCAACTTTGAAACCTACCAAATTACAATCTGGCATCTTGCATCAACTATCAAAGGCAATTAGTGGTTCTTTTTTTCAAAAAAAAAATATATGTTAGAATCTAGTAGGTTCCAACTTTAGAACCTACCAGATTACAATATGACATCCTATGTTGGTGACTGTAAGTGGTTGGTGCTTTTTTTATGTCAAAGAAGAACCTACAAGTTACAATTTAGTACCACACACAAGCGATCGATGTAATCTACCACATGAGAGAGTAAAAAAGGAAGGTAACTTGGACTTTTAATAAATGACTTTTTTATTAAAGAAAGAATGGTACCTTTGACTTCTAATAAATTACCTTTTTTTATTAAAAGCGCAGTTTTTAAAAGAACCTTTTAAGAAGGTAATCTTGAATATATGCTTTTTTACGGAATATTCATGTGAGTTGCCCTATAATTTTTACTCACGAAAGTAGAAACCAATCTAGATTAAAAATCATTCAATCTTCTAAATCAAACTTAAAGATACCAAACTTTATCAATCCAAATTGCAATCCTTTAATCAGAGTAGCCAAAATACATAAGAAAAAAAGAGAAAAGTTTCAAGGGTGGATTTCACCCGACAACCCTCTCCAATAGAGATTATAACCTCAAAAAACCCATTTTGTCTCCAAAATCAACCTTAAACTAAGAAATATCAATCACTAGAAAACAACGCCCTTGGGACAAAGAAACTACGAATCATGGACACTCTAAAAGACTAGAAATTCGACGAAAAGCAGTCAAAAGTCGTTGATAAACTTTGACCTCCCTACTGATCTACCGCTTCTCTACCATCTCCACCAGTGTCAATCAATCAACATCAATCGTCGTTCAAAACCTAGACCTTATGCCAATCAACTCCATCAAAATCATGCGAGACCCGTCAAGCGATCCATATTTGCAAGAATGAGAACACATGATTCCGGCGAAGATTCAAAAAGAGGATAGTGGGTTGAGTAGATCGAAGGTTTTCAAGCTCGTTGGATGGGGTGGTGTTGTAAAAGGCAGCGGCGTGGCGGTTGAAAAGGGATTTGGTGTTTTTGAAACTTAAATCTAATTTTTTTTGGTTGCATGTGAAAGGTCTTATTTTATTTGGGTCCTAATTAACGTACTCTATGATGGAGTAAAAAGATAGGGGGAATTTTCATAAATGTTATCTTTTTAGATTTATTTTTTACAAATGCCACAAATATTTTTTTATGACATAACTTAATATGTAATATGAATAACAATGTGGCAAAATTTTTTTTTCTAAATATGGCATTAATAACTGCAATTTTTAATAGCATGTAATTTTCTCAAAAGCCCTACTCACCACAACTTTTACCAATTTTTTTCGCTTGTTTAAAAAAAAAAAAAACTAAGGCACTAAAAAGGAGATATCTTTAGGAGAACTCTTGAACTCAAAAACCAACAAAAATGTAGAACTGATAGGTGTTGAACCTAGAGATGCCAAAATAGTCAGGCCGACAGCACATGACGGGCTTCTGTGGTGCCAAGCCTGGCCCTTTACAATAGAGGGTCGTGTATAGGCCGTGCTTGAGGGGAAAAACTCAGACCCAACCCTGGCCTACGCTCTGGTCTTTGAAGGGTCGTGCTAGGCCCAGGTCCTCTAAGGCTGGCATTACAGGGCCGACCCTATAATTTTTAATTTTTTAATTTCTAAATTTTTTGTTTAATTTTAAAGTAATTTTTAATAAAAATTGATTTATATAATCATGAGACTACTAAGTATAAAGAAATATTTCTAAATATTATATAGAGTATTGAAGAATAGAAATTCTTATTTTTTGTTCAATGTGTAATTTAAGCAAATTTATATTTAAATTTGTGATATGTTTTATAGACAATAAATATAGTTGGATATGAAAAATCACACAAATAAATGTCTAGTTGAGTGGTCAATAGACTCTTATTTCTTCTAAAGGTTTGAGATTAAAACCTCAAAGTACTTAAAATAAGGGGTATTTTTTTGAACATCTAAAGGGCCAAGCTTGAAGGGCTTTTGGCGTTCTTAGGCCGGGCCAGGCCCTTCGTATGCTAGGACATGCTAGCCCCACGGGCCTGGGGTCAGGCTCAGCCTTGGCCCATCTGGCGTGCCGTGCCAGGCCAGCTTGCTACAGTGCAGGGCTAGGCTGGGCTGGGTCATGCCTTATACTATTGCATGCTGGGCCAGGCCGTCCATGGACAACCCGGTCCATTTGACACCACCAGTTGAACCTAGCTTGATTGAAAAACGCATCATTCCTCTTGCTTTTCACCCAATTCCGAATTTTCATCACAAAGTTTAGATTTATAACGATTTTTATTCCTAGGTACGACGACTGGAGGATTTAAATAAAGGGAAAAAAATGTAGACAAGCAAGGAATCTGTTTCAAGTGGAACTTTCAGATTGCCTCTAAAAAAAATTCTTAAAAAAAAATCTCAAGACATATACACAAAAGCCGGTTCCAATTGCAAAAAAAATCACCAAAATCCTTAACTTCCTCTAAGGACCTGCAACTTCCTTTCCTGCTGCTTTCAATTTCTTCACCATGTCTGCATGTTTTTGGCCGCCAGGATGGAAATTGAAAACTGTCTGGCTATTGCACACCACATTGCATATGTTGCAGGTCCTAATGGCACCAGCCACTCCTCCAGCTTTCACAATCTTCTGTTTCTTCGCCAACAAAACCTCTCCTGTAAGCTTTTTCAATGATTTCGTTGTGTCAACAACACTTTTGCTTTTGTTGGCCTCGGGATTTTCCACCGGACCAATCATTGGAGTCGATGAAACAGAAGAACTGGGGTCATCGCGCAACTTGTTCGGTTGCTCCAGATTCTTCTGGTGCTTCTTTCTGGATAAGTGGCTGACATAAACATCGTTGCTGTTGCAGTTGATTTTGCAAACATCACACCATGCAGATTGAACAACCTTGATTTTCTTTGGGGCTTTCTTTAAAGTGGCGTTGAATTGAGCTCGAACCGCGGCAAAGTACAGTCCAATATCACCTAAAGCCGCCTACAAAATCAACAAAACCTGTTACAATATATAACGAAAACAGGATAATAAAAGTATGAAGATCACTAAACAAAACCCAAGCAAGAGTTTGGTAGAAAAGGTAACTTCCACAAAATACCAACCATACTGGAAAGATATTTAAAATTTATACATACACCCCGGAAGTAAAAAAGCCAAAAAAAGGCAGCTTGTGTAATGAAGAATGAAGACACCAAGGGGAGGCCAAACAGAAAAAAATAAAAGGGTTCTATGGGAATGCATAAATCCTTTTAAAAGGACGAAGAATGAAGTCTCCATCTTACATCCAGATTTCATCAGAATTTCATTTCAATACGAGTATTTGACAGCATAAGAACCAACAAGTATTCCCTGTAATGAAACAAAGCCCTTCTTTCAATTACTCTTTTTCATCACCTTTAAAGTTGATTGACTGCAAATCTGAACTTGTCGATACACAGGTAATTCTTAAGAGCCTACCAAGCTTAATGAATGTCAACTATCAGGGTCCCAGAATGAAAAGAATTCCTAAATATATTGTAAAGGAAGACTTTAATGGAGCTCACATTTGGGGGTTCAAAATTTACACACACTCTACCATTAGTGAGTGTGTATAAGAAAACAAATTACTGTACAGCCAAATCTTGAAAAGCAAAACAAATGAGAACCATTATCATTCGCATCTTCTAAAAGCAAAACTCATCTACGTTGTAACTCACCTGAGTCGCATGCTTTTGCCCAGCCACATGTTTATTGAACACTTCTTGACTATTGCAAGCGACAGTGCAGATGGTGCACATCCTTACAGAATCAAGTGCCGTACCATTGCTCAGAATTTTTCTTTTCTTCATCTCCAACTCCACACTAGCAGCCACTGTCGGTGTTCCATATGTTACGTGTCCGCCTATGCTGGTTGTTTGGCTGGGAAAGCTGGTATTCATGGTTACATTGGGGGTGGTTAACATTGCACTTGCATGATTAATCTCATTTGCAAATTCCTGTTTATGTTACTTACCCAATAAATGTTTCTCAAAACATCTTTGCCATTACAACCAACATCACAAACATCATACCTACAGTATGAATGGCCGCAGTTTGCTGAGGAATGATCGCTGTTACATCAGTTGCTGGAGGTTGATGCGTCCGAAAGGAATTTGAGCTTGTGGTCAGCAACGAATTTTCATTCTCAGGTTTTGAGACCTGCGCAAAATGAGTTATCTTATTTTCAAAATTTGAGGGTGCAAAATACACAATTCCAGCAATTGAAGCTGTGAATGCCTATATATAGTGCATACTTGCATAATTGCATTCTCTTTGTATTTATAACCCTCTCTTAATTCTGGGTGGATCCACTAGGATTCTAAAACTAAGGTAGAAATCGGGAATAACATGTTTTTACTTCTTTCATTGATACGATTTTTACATCCACGTGTTCTTGTCAAATACATTATTTGGAATTTGTACAAACTCATCAATAAAATATATATATATACTTACACACACATATATGTCAAGGATATAATTCTAGTTTTAAATTGCCGACCCTAATTAATTGGCACAATTCAATTTCAACCAACAACAAAATGTACCAAAAAAATATACTTTTCGGCAGTGTTTTCTCTCATCAATATTTTTGGTTTTAACTTAGGATTCTAACTATATTCTCAAAACGCCCTAAAACGATACGCATCTCAAAAATTCCATTTCCCAGTCAAAATTCACATCAAAACCTCAGCAAATTAATCTAAAAACAAATTAACATGTCCGATACAAAACTCAAAAAAAAAAAAAAAAAAAAAAAGAGCCAATCAATTAGCCGCTTACAGTGACGGCGTCATATCTGACTGGTGCAGATTGTTTGACGACCCAATTCTGAGAAGCTGAATTTGGGTCTTGAGAATTGGGGTTTGGGTTTGGGATCCAACGTTTGTAAATGGGCAGGATCCCAATTTGGCAAGTGGGTCAGTTCCTGGTGGTGAATGCAGGGCTCCCAGGTTAGAGAAGAAGGAAGAAATGGTTGAGGATGAACAGGAAGAAAATAAGGATTATTAGGGTTTGTCGTGTGCAATTGGTTAGGGAAATGTGAGGAAAGATTGGTGAAGGATGACTGTGATGAATCCAACATTGAGGATTTCAGATCAGAGTTAACGTTAGGGTTTATCATTTTGTTGAGTTTATTTAGTTTTGAAAGGAAAAAAAAAATAGGGTTAAGGGTTTAATTCGCTTGATCAGAGTGCAGAAGAGAAGGACATCATCTTCCATGGAAGCCGGTTTGGATTCAAGAACACCTGCTGCTGAGAGGGCTGATGGAGATTTTTTTTTTTTTTTTTTTTTCAGATTACGTAATTACAGTTAAGAATTTGGCGGGTCAACGATTGACCCGATTTAACCGTCGGTTTGATAAGAAAGAAGGAAAATAAGAGGGAAACGAAATCTAGAAAGGACAGAAAATTAAAAGAAGAAAATATGTTTTAGTATAAAGTTTTCATATATTATAACAATAATAAAAAATTATTACAAAGTTTTTATATGCTATAGAAAAAATAGTTTTAATCAAGGGTTTAAATTATTTTATCAAATATTCTGTTAGTTATTTAGTATGATAGAAAAAAAAATCAATTTATTTTTGTTTGTTGTGTGTTGAAAGTGAAATCAAAAAAAGAAACGATTATAATTAAAATAACTACTTTCGTTGTCTAAATATTTTTGTTATTAATGGGACGGCGATGAACATATTTACTAAGGGTGTGCTTAGTTCAGTTATTGTTTGAATTCAATGGACTTAAATTTATATTCGAGTATCAAGAATCATTCGAATACATGTTTATTTTCCTCCAAATTCGAATCATTTGAGTATTAAGAATCCAAGATTTCAGAATTCTCATCCCTCCTTAAACTTTTGATACTCGGATATCTTTGCTACAGTAAAAACTAAAATTCTCTATCCTATATTTGAGAAAAAAAAAATTATAACTTTTTTATTTGATATCCAATTGAAATGATTCTTTTTGCACTATATTCTTAATGAAGAGATGAATAAATTAATATTCATATTGCATATTTTTAAGATCATTAACATTAAGATTTTATTTGATTTATTAATAAATCAAAAACTATCTTCACTACATTTTCAAACATAAATTTCAATTTTATTCCATACTCAGATTAAAACTTAAATGCACATCTAAACTTCAATTCGAATAACAATTCAAATCATTAACCAAATCCTAATTCAAATCATACTAACTTAAATCAAATCACTAATTTGAATCCATTTACCAAACGGACCCTAAAAGAATGAAGTTATTAGTATAGTGAAACTTTAAATGTATATATGCTATTTCTATATGAAAGGTATGAAATTTGTTTATTAAAAAAGGCATAAAAATGTATAACAGAGCCAAATCTGTAATTTAGTAATTTTTTTATGTAACTGTAGCTTTTTTCATTTGATAATCCATCTGCTTTTGACAGGATTAAATATACTGTGATCCACCTATTAATTTTTCGGTCCCATTATCCTTTTCATCCAAAATTCTCTCCTATTAAACATCTTAACCTATTAATTTTCATCTTAAAATCCTTTCAATGTTTTCTTTCCTTCACTTTTCATTCATATCAAACACAATACCAAAAAAGTACAAAAATGAAAAACCTCTTTTTTTTATTAAAAAAATGAGAAACCTCATTTGTGTACCTTTTTGTTAGGACATCTATCTTTTTTGGGCACTTCTCTTGTTAAATCTTTTATTTATTGGTGCATATTTTATAATCGTTATATTTTTTTTTTTTTTTTATAGATCTTATAGTTAAAAGAAAAATACCCATTAGTAGGTATTTTTTCCATTCTTACAAAAAAATTACCTTATCTATTTATGGGTGGCGATTGGGAATCTTCATTTATAAGTAATTATTGTATAATTTTGTAGTAAAAGACTGTTTGGTAAAGGTATAGATCCTGAGATTATTATAATAATTTGCTGGACAAAGAATCAAATATTAAAGGTAGGTCTCAGGTAACTTTTGGATTCCTCTTCTGAAAGAATCCGTTAAAAAAGGCATGTAATTGAGCTCCAATTTACTAAAAGGCCACTAGAATAATATTATACCAAAGAGTGGAGAAGGTTGAAGGAGCACCAAAATTATAACTTTAGATTGGTCATCTTGTTGATGTACTTGAAAGTAAAAATACCATTACACCAATACTACAAAATGAGATGCAAACTTTTAGCATTGCCAATGTGATGAAAATTCTTAGAACTTTACCTGGGGGAATGATATATACTTATTCTCACTTCTCTCTTCGTGATCAAAGAAAAGAGAGATGTCCGTGGCAATAACAAGCCATGCAGATAGGGTTAAATGGCTTCAAGAAAAGAAAAAGTAAGGCATTTCTACTTAAATTTTTTTTGCCATATATTAGTTTCAATTGTATCTATTTTCTCTCCCTCTTGTCCGAACTTGTTTAATTGGTTTTTTTTTAGATTGTTTGTGTTTTTGTGTGTGAGTTTACACGTTGAATGTACTATTCTTTTTTTTTTTTTAAGTTTGAATTGATTAAATTAAATTTATTATTGACAGGCAACTAAGAATAAATGTAAGACAACCAAGAAAACAAAGATTAGTTAGACTCACAAAAAGGAATAGCTTGTCTGATTGAATATTATTACTTGAAATTTGTTCACAGAGCCCTTTGTATGAACTCTACCCAAAAAGGATATATGTGGATAATTGAACTCTTGGAAAGAAATGAAGGTCATTATTGCAATATGTTTGGAATTGAAGTGGATATATTTCTTACATTATGCAATCACTTGCAAACTAATTAGGAATTAAAATTTTTCTCAAAAAAAAATTATGAATTAAAAGATTCTAGAAGATACTTTAGGACAAGGTGTAAGAAATCGACTAATACAAGAACAATTTCAACGCTCTAGGGAGATTGTGAGTAGGTATTTTACCATATTTTTGGATGTTGTGTGTCTTATGGCTGTGGATGTATTGAAGTTATTGGATCCAAAATTCAAAGGTATTCCTGAAGAAGTATCAAGAGATTCGAGCAATATGCCATATTTAAAAGTATTTATTCTCGTAAAACTTAAGTTTATGGAAGCAAATTAATTATGGGATAGAAATATACAGTGATTTATTAATAATTATTTATTTGACAGAATTATATTGAAGCTATTGATGGTGTATGTGTTCCTGCTCTAATTGCACCTGAAGACCAAATTTCCCTTTATTGGCTGAAAAAAGATGCCAACTCAAAATGTGATGGATGCATGTGATTGTTACATGCAAGTTACTTTTGCGTATGCAGGTTGAGAAGGTATTGCTCATGATTGAAGCATATTTTTAACTACTTTATGTAATCCCAATATAGATTTTTTCCAAACCACTATAAGGTACTGAAAAACCTTTTTCATCCGCATAGACCTGCTATAACAAAATAATGGACCTAGTTTAATATGTAGTATATTTATTTAAACTAGGACTCATTGTTTTATTAGTTGCAAAGTTGTAACCTCGTAAAGCTAAATCGGATTGCTCAAGGTACTTGCAATTTTTACACACACACATATGTTTTGCTATTTAAGTATACATGCTCATGTTAAATGTTTGATAAGAAAATATTACTTGGTAGATGTTGGATACCTACAAATAAAAGGTTATTTAGGGCTATATAAAGGTCAGGGTCAAAAATTTCATATTCCACAGTTTTAGTCTACTGGTTGACCGACTGTTTACTAAGAAGTGTTCAACTATATTTACTCTTCCATTAGAATTGTTATTGATCGAACTTTTGAAGTCCTAAGAAATATGTCTCGTTATTCTTTCACAAATCAAGTATCAACTGCTATTGCTACCATGATACTATATAATCAATTATATCAGAACACACTTTGTAACTTATCGACATTTCAAGAAATTCACAGATGATCCAAGTAGCATCCTTCATAAGTAGAACAAATTGGAGGATTGAAAGATGAAATTGAATATCAACCACCTCATATCCTAAGATCACATTGCAAGAAGTTTAATGAATGTTTGAAATTACCTATTATATATATTTGTATAAACTGTGCATCTCTTTTCAAAACAAGTACTATGGTATGCAAAATATAACGTGAGCACCATCTATTAAGTACAACTGAAGAAAAAATAAAATGTTGACTTTTAAGCATTTTTTTACTTAAAAAATACAGTGGGATCATATATTTTTGTTCTTTTATTTTTTCAAA